>JAXRKP010001339.1:40000-112500 GCA_037039925.1 Doris montereyensis | reverse complement strand
CGTTGTGTTCCTTGGGAAAGACACTTAACACGCATTTTCCTCACTCTACCCAGGTGCAAATGGGTTACAAGCACTAGTCTGGGAGTAGAAACCTGTGTCAGACTCAGACTAGCGTCCTGGCTCGGAACTGATTATTACGTGCAGATCACCTGGTTATTCCATGCTTCATGCTACTGAAACGCTGAATAAGCCTCCGGTTCTAGATATTGGACAAAAGGTCCGCAATGTAACGGCAATTCAAAACATGGCACGACTTACGCTCGAGTTAAATTAAACAGAGTTCGGATGACAAAATGAGTCACAGTCGAGTGTTACCATTAAACTTTATCTCGTTACAGGTTGGAATCTACATTAAACTGTTATGCAGTTTATATGAGTGTACATTAAACAGAGTTACAGTTAGACTTACATTGAACAGTTACAGTTAAGAGTGTGTGGCATTGAAGCAGGCTACCAGACTTAGAGTTACATTAAATCCTAGCTTAGAGTTGTGTTTTCATTAAACTGTTACAGTTAGTCCAGAGTTACATTGAACAGTTACAGTTAGAGTTACATTAAACTGTTACAGTTTAGAGTTACATTGAACAGAATAAGCAGTTAGAGTTACATTGAACAACTTACAGTTAGAGTTACATTGAACAGTTACAGTTAGAGTTACATTAAACTGCAGTTAGAGTTACATTAAACTGTTACAGTTAGAGTTACATTAAACAGTTACAGTTAGAGTTACATTGAACAGTTACAGTTAGAGTTACACAGTTACAAATGGGTTACAAGTTACAGTTAGAGTTACATTAAACTGTTACAGTTAGAGTTACATTGAACAGTTACAGTTAGAGTTACATTAAACTGTTACAGTTAGAGTTACATTGAACAGTTACAGTTAGAGTTACATTGAACAGTTACAGTTAGAGTTACATTGAACAAACAGTTACAGTTAGAGTTACATTAAACTGTTACAGTTAGAGTTACATTAAACAGTTACAGTTAGAGTTACATTAAAACTGTTACAGTTAGAGTTACATTAAACAGTTACAGTTAGAGTTACATTAAACAGTTACAGTTAGAGTTACATTAAACTGTTACAGTTAGAGTTACATTGAACAGTTACAGTTAGAGTTACATTAAACAGTTACAGTTAGAGTTACATTAAACAGTTACAGTTAGAGTTACATTAAACAGTTACAGTTAGAGTTACATTAAACAGTTACAGTTAGAGTTACATTGAACAGTTACAGTTAGAGTTACATTGAATAGTTACAGTTAGAGTTACATTAAACAGTTACAGTTAGAGTTACATTAAACAGTTACAGTTACAGTTACAGTTAGAGTTACATTAAACAGTTACAGTTAGAGTTACATTGAACAGTTACAGTTAGAGTTACATTGAATAGTTACAGTTAGAGTTACATTAAACAGACAGTTAGAGTTACATTGAACAGCTACAGTTAGAGTTACATTAAACAGTTACAGTTAGAGTTACATTAAACAGTTACAGTTAGAGTTACATTAAACAGCTACAGTTAGAGTTACATTAGGTAACAGTTACAGTTAGAGTTACATTAAACAGTTACAGTTTGAGTTACATTAAACAGTTACAGTTAGAGTTACATTAAACAGTTACAGTTAGAGAGACAAATTTGAACTGCTTCTATTTACACAAGTAAGATTTAATTGCAGAATCACCATCCTCTTACAATTTTTTTATTTTCTTCTTCTATTCAGCAAAATTTTGCAGTCACAAAGCAACAATTGACAATGTCTATGTGTGAAATAAGCAAAACTAAACACAATTTACACTACATGTATTAATTCTCTTAAATGTCCATTCACATCATTCTCATGAAAGCTTTGGAAGCTTTAAAAAATCCACAAAAAAAATTTGAAAAATTAAGAAAAAGAGGGATGTAAATTGTGAATTATATTAGTTTAAATATAAATTGGCTGAATAAGTACATTTATAGATTTTATGTACAAATAATAAAAACATATTCAAGACAATTTTAAACATATTTGTGAGATACACGAAGGCTAAAGTACGACAACACAAAGTTTTTAGCAAATATCCATCATAAAACTCATAATAAATTATTTCACCACATGCAATAATAGCAGAAGAAAAAAAGAAAGGAAAAAAATCGTAATAAAGCGAGCAAAAGTTCTGTAATGCTATGTGAATTCTTATAAGAATAATAAATGTTCCGTCAGGATTTTGCTTGATTGCAATTAACCCCGTCTACCATATACGGTGATCACATAGTGAATTGATAGGATTTATAGGAAACCACAAGATGAAAAGATAAGTGAGAGAATGAAAGGGAAGAAGTAGGAGCTACCAATAGCTCCTGCCAACCGCCCAGTATGCCAGAACAGAAGAAAAGCATTGTGACAAATCTTGAAAGCAGGCAGTTTTAATGAAAATGGTCAGGATGAACCACAAGGAAGGGAAATACAGTTTTCTGGTAAGAGATTAATTAAAAAGCAAGTGAAGTTCCCTCAAGGTCATTACGCTCCAAAGAGCTGGAGCTTAGTCCGGTTTCTATAGCGTTAAGCTCCGGGACAGGATGCTAGTCTGACGCAGGTTTTACTCCCAACGCCCAAGCTAGTACTTGTATTTTTGCACCTGCGTCCAGTGGGGAAAATGCATGTTAAATGTTATTTTCAAGGAACACAATGTCGGACCTAGATTTTGCTAAGATTCGAACCTGGCGGGACCTCATGATCCCATGTCCAGCAGCCTAACCACTCGGCCACTGACATCACTTTGGTAGTAGAGATCACAGAGTTTTAAAGAAGTAAGCATAAATTCAATCAGCTCTTCACGGTTTTGGATAGCCACAACCAAAACTAAAATATTATGTGAAAACTTTACTGACGAAAACACCTTTTGGCTACATTAGTGTTGTCGCTACTTTAAAACATAAAACAGCATTTAAAAACATACATTTAATTAAGAGCAACCATAAAAACAAATATCAGTTAGTGATGAGCAAGTCATTTGTTTGTTTCTCGTTGGTTTCAGTTTCATTGAAACTTACCCCCGTCCACCAAATGCGGTGATCTCAGGGTGAATTAAAAATCAAAAGGAAACAGCAAGATGAAAGATAAGTGAAGGAAAGAAAGGAAAGAAGTGGGACCAACCAGCAGAGCCTCTCTCTCATCAACCCACTGAGTAAGTCAAAATTCAAGCACCAATTTTATCTCAGGACGAAAGGCTAAACATTTAATTATCTGTCTGAGTAATAAGTTGACTTGCAAGTACAGGGTCACAAGTCTACTTTTGGTTAGTTTTGAGAAAATCGCTGTTATTATTAAAGATTCCATAAAAACAGAACTTGCCTTTGCACAGACAGTGTTGTACATCACTAAAATGAGCCTAAATAGGGGGTCAATGACCCTTCAATTCATTGGGAGAACACACACACACACACACACACACTATACTATATAGGTCCCTGGTATGTTTATATTTGATTTTTGGAAAAATTGGACTATTTTGTCTGCCATATTCATCCTAGTTTTAAAAAATGCAACCTCAAGGTGATCTCAGGGTTTTTGATATGATCTTTTAATTTTGTCCAGGCTGCCCAGAATCTTTAACGTGTACAGAGTGTTGTGATCTGCACACGGGACCTCCTTTTCATCCTCTGTCTTTGATGAGGTTAGGAGTCAATCCATGTACCTGAACCACGTGGGGAGGGGTCTTTACTCAAAAGAACTGAAGAAAAGTTTTCAACCAATTGGGCACAAACCCGCAACCTTTTGATTGAGAGGCCGACACCTTGCCTCTGGACCAGTATCACTGAGTTCCCCACAACCACAAGAAGTTGGCAGATTTGTAGCAATTCCACAGTAATGAGCTTACATATCATTGACTCAGCAAATGCCTGATCCAAAACAAAACCCATGAAAGCCTCCCACTGCTTGCTAAACAGTCAATCAATCAATCAAACAATCAATCAATGAAAAACAAAACTAAAAAATGTTAAACGATCAAAGGAAATGAATGAGAATGGGGGGAAAAAACAACTCCAATCCTCAAAAACATTTCCGTTTATTAAAAATTGTATAAGCTTTCAGCATGTAGTCTTCAACACCAAGCTTGATGACTTGGTGCCATATCTTTCCTTGTAGATAGTTAGTAGATGCATTCAACGAGGAAGGCCCTCTTTATATGCAGTATTATCAGAATAAAGAATCAGAAGTCTTCAATTAAAATAAAAATATCTGAATTTGACAAGTCTTATCATGGGTCCAAAATTGAAGAAAGAGAGATAAATCATATAAATAATCAAAAGCACAAATTTTATTGACCGATACATGTTTGCAAAAAGCACAGTAATTCACAAGATCCACAACACCAATTTTTTAAAACACCTTTAGTTGGGCTATTAAAAAAAAAAAAAAAGTTATAGCCTAAGCAAAAGAGAGATAAATACAAGAAGGTCAATCTTTCATAAAACTGTAAAAAGATCTACATGTATTGAGAGATTTAAAACAAAATTCATTTGTTTTACCCACATCCACAACTAAGGTATCTTGGGAGGGGGGGGGGGGGGGGGTATTTGGTATGATTCGTAATTTTGCCCAGACTGCCCTGTAAACAGCCAAGGAATTTTAACGTGTACATAGTCTTTTGATCTGCACACGGGACGTTTGTTTTGTCGTCTGTTTTCAATGGGACTACGTGTCGATCCACCAACCTGGACTTACAGACTTACACAAGAAAGTTGTTCACCTTGTCCACAAGGTATGAACCCGTGACCTTATTGTTGAGAGCCAGAGATTGTACCTTTGAACCACTGTGTCCCCCCATTTAGAGAGATAAACACAGGATGACTTAAGAAGGCAGACAATAGACACCTATAGGATTTAGAGCCTGTAAGTTCTTGTAAGTGTTTTCAGATTTGAAGCAAGTAAAATTTTTTAAGAATCTGGAGGAAAATGAATTGTACTGAAACCGCTACTGTCAAGCAATTCCACAGTTTTTCTCTCACGACAAAATCCATGAAAGTTCCATAAGACTAAGAGAATGTCTCAAAGGTACCATAGTGTCATATGGAATAACTCTGACTTGATATACAAAAATCCTTCTCAAATAATTAAAAAGCTATAAAAATATCCATAGTTCAAATGAATACATAAAAAAATTCTTTAGACACATCATCCAGTACTACGCACCCTTAGAAATTCTGCAGAAGCAAAATTTGGTTCATTCACATCCACAACTCTCATCAACAACAATCTAATTCTTTCCTCTCGTTTATTACGACGTTACAAAATTTTGCTTTGACTGCTTATAATCGGATGAACAACCAATCAATCAAACAAGCAGGGAAACAGACTTAATTCTAACATTTACAGTACAGACTCACGTAATTCATATATACAGTCAGGCCCGCTTATTCCAAATTCGGTTTTATCAAATTCTTCCCAGTTATCCAATTTGTTTTTCTCAGAAGACAGAATTTGTTCTATATATCATATTTGAACTGGTTACTCCAAACCTCAACTTGCTAAATCCATGACCAAATTCGGTTCATGGAGAAAAATATGAATCAAATCTCATCATAAATCAAAGCGAAACTTCACAATAATACCACACAGGCTCCTGGCTAATTCCAATAAAGGTAAACGAATAGACACCGTACCAATCAACACCTTAGTGCTATACATGTAACACCATTCACACGTTGGACACTGACAGTCACTGTAAGCTGAACTGGTCATACGTTGTGATGCAAATAAGTCTATTGTAGTGAAGTGGCCACAGTGACATAGTGGACTATCAAAGAAGAATGGCCACAGTCAAAGACATCAAAGAAGAATCGCTTCAAGCTGTCTAGACAGAAATCAAAGGAAATACATCAAAGAAGAATGCGCTTCAAGCTGTCTAGACAGAAATCAAAGGAAATGACATCAAAGAAGAATGCGCTTCAAGCTGTCTAGACAGAAATCAAAGGAAATGACATCAAAGAAGAATGCGCTTCAAGCTGTCTAGACAGAAATCAAAGGAAATGACATCAAAGAAGAATAGACTGTCTAGAAAAATCAAATGACATCAAAGAAATGACATCAAAGAAGAATCAAAGCGCTTCAAGCTGTCTAGACAGAAATCAAAGTAAATGACATCAAAGAAGAATGCACTTAAAGCTGTCTAAACAGAAATCAAAGGAAATGACATCAAAGAAAAGAAGAATGCGCTTCAAGCTGTCTAGACAGAAATCAAAGTAAATGACATCAAGCAAATGACATCCCAAAGAAGAATGCGCTTCAAACTGTCTAGACAGAAACCAAAGACATGAAATCAAAGAAAATGACATCAATGAAGCTGCAATTCCAGCCATCTAGACCAGACGCCCAGACGGCTCCTAAGCTGGTCACCCATTTCATTGTTTCTGTCTGATCGATCAATTTGCGTATTTAAAACCCCCACACCTGTAACTAGATCAAAATAAGGCATTTTTCGGTTAATTCAAATTCCCAGCTAATCCAAAGTTTTTGCTTGTTTCCGCACGATTTAGATTAAGCGGGTCCGACCGAGTAATCAATGATATGATGTGATTATTGAAGCATGAAATACAATATGGAATGTCATTGCCTGTTGAGATGAATCCATAGATCTGATAATATGAGAGGCAACCAAATGACAAACTCAACAAGGCAGTCTTGTAAATACTTGGTCAAATACAATAATATAAAAATTCTTAAACAAAACAATTTTTCGTATGTCAGTCTTAAAATCTTAAAATTATATAATTTTCAATTTAGTGAGTAAATTTTCAGGTGCACACAGTCAAATGGCGATAAGAAAAATTTTTCATTTAAGGTAGGAATACATATATGCATTTGGAGTGAGCGAACAAGCGTGGAGGAAAAGAACTTATTCTCTAGTCTTTGTCTCATCTTTGTTCCTATGAGGGCTCAATAAACATCAGTGCGCTAACATTTTGCGGTGGTTTTGAGAAAAGTGAAAAAAAACCTCTTTTTGCCTGACTCAGCCAGTAATAATATACACCAGCCAAAATGAAATGTCATTGATAGCTCAAGAATGCCTCGGTACATATTTTCCTTATTTACTTATAACAATAGATCATAGGATGAGGTGTTTTAAAAGGAATCAGTTTCATCTTGGCCTCAGTAAGACTTGGGCCGATATGCTAACACATTGACAAATCATGATTTATTTTATGACCTTAGATAAGCCCTGTGCCTCTATACTGTTTGTGTAAAGATGCAGTGTCTGGTAGATGATAAGATTGAAGGGATCAGTTCAATAGTGTGCCTATGTCCATTTTCGTGGAAAAACGAGACCGAGAGATAACCCTAGGGACTAAAAGGAAATCATACTTCCTGAAAAGTGTAAAAATGATATGATGAAAATACATTTTGTTTACACTACAGCCATTTGAAATTTTCCCAAATTCCAAATTTGGAATTCAAAAACCAACAGTGCCAAACTTCCAAAAGCCAACAGTGTTTTTTTTTCATGTTTTTTTAACATTTTTCTCTAGATGATGTGGTAATTGTGACTTAGGCACGCTATTGAAATGACCCCTTCCCTTAATACGTTATTTATCACAACATGTCCTGTTTGAAGCAGCGAATGATACATTTAATAACTTCTCACTCACAAAACAACCGTTGAATGCCTTGTACTCTGCAAAGCGATGTCACCAGTACATTTGAAGAGTCCATGAGAATAACGGTCATAGTCACACAAAAAGCAATCACTAAGAAAATTCATTTTTAAAGTTTGAAAGTCTACAGCTCTTGACTAACCCTATAACTTCTTTAAATTCACTACATGTGACTATGATCGTTTATCAGTTGGAAATTACATTTATGCACAAGCAGCAGCTTGTTTCAATGACTAATTATATGATAAGGGGGATAACCATGTTTTCCAAATTTGTGACTATGATCGTTCTTCCCCCTGGACTCTTTTATTTCATAAATAAAATAACTTATTTCAATCATCAACCTGGGGCAACTTGACAGTTGTTTAATTTGAGCCTGACCTTCCAATCTGAAAGACAGCAAAAAGAGTGTGAATGAAAAAGATACTCACAGCCGCCTTGGTATTTCACAGAAGAAAATAATAGGTAGACTTCGCCCAATTAAATCTATCAACACTGTGACAACCACATCGTCGGTGAAACTGTCTAAATGCGCAAGTCCACGATATATGGGATATGAGATTTGTCCTTGTAATGATCAGCCTCATGCCTCTTTCGTGTCTTTATAAATATCAGGGTGGATTTAGAGGAAAACAGCAAGATGAATGATAAGTTTAAAAAAAGAAAGAAAGGAAAGAAGTATGACCTACCAGCAGAACCACCAATGTAATATTGGAAGCCTTGACAAATAGAAAAGCTCATTTTATGCACATAATCTAAACAAAGATTTCCGTTTTTTCTTCTAACTAGCCTAGCATTGAGATATGACGTCTTTTGCTTCTCCCGAAGAATTACGCCAGGCAGACCTATGTCTGCATTTAGACATTTTCACTGAGGACATGTGAATGTGAGAGTGCATTTGAGTGAAGACAATAAATACCGATACAATTCAACACCTTGGGTAGGTTTTGTTGGCGAAATGAAAAAAATCATCAACCAAGCGTCTCCGTCCTCCACAAAATCATCAAACAACAAATCGTCATCACAATGAGTTGGGAGATTAAAAATAGTTACATTTCTCACAAAATTTTACAAACGTTTATAATTTTTATCATTTTAAAAAAATATGATGAAAAGTTGTCAGGGTTGACAACGTTGAGACCAGACAACAACATTCAGCCAGATACAAAATCCCAGATATTCTTACAATGAGCTAAACACTTGTGAAAGACTCTGTATCAATGAATGACAAACTTTGGATGCATTATTATCAAGACAGTATGTAATAAACAAAAATGTGAGACATGTGGACAAAACTTATTTACTGCGACGTAGCAATAGGGAGTTTTGCGAGCCCCAAGTCAATGTCAATCTTACACAAGTAGACATAGATGTTCAATTAAATTTTTTTTTAAAACAATGCAGTGGAAACAAATGCAGGGGAATGGACACTATGTACAAGAGTACAAAATATAAGCAACGACAAAATGAGATATTCCAAAGATGGTGAAAACATTGTTATAATAAATATCTATTTGCGACTTCTGAATGTCAGATTAAACTGTTTCAAAAGCTTTATTATGGGGAAAAAGAAATTGATTCATCCCTCACTGACATCTTTACCTCTCTGAAGATAAGTGAAAAGCGAGGACATGAAATAAATGTTGAAGCTCCATAGGAACAAAGACGAGACAAATCCAGAGGAATAGACAAAAACAACTCTTTGGGCACCAGATAAAGTCGAAACCGTGACGTCCATGTTGGCAGCCATCGCCTAGCCATGAAATGAAGCGCATTACGAACCAAGCAAACTATGCTCATCGATCTGTCTGGTGATGTTTTCTGCATATTCTTTTGTCTTTGTCTCATCTTTGTTGCTATGTGGCTTCAATATCTATATTATGTCCTTATTCATCACCTTAAACATGCCCATACCTCACTGTTTGTCTGAAAATTATAAGTCTGTTTGATAAAAATCCCTCATGAGGTGTCCTTCTATTCAAAACAAATCTTTGGGCAATGAAACTTGTGACGAACATCCATCACCTCGCCATGAGAAAAAGAACCATGCTAACTACACTCCTCAATCTGTACGGTGACCAAAGATTTCCTGCATATTCTTTTTTGTCTTTGTCACATCTTTGTTGCAATGATGTGGCTTCAATAGTTATTTAATGTCCTTAATAATCACCTTAGACATGCCCCTTGTCTCACTGTTTGTCTGAAGATTATAAATCTGTTTGAAACAATCATCCCCATGGGGAGTCATTCTATTCAACACTTTTTTCGACTTTTAGACAATTTCACTGACTAAATGTTGAAGCGAACAAAGATGAGACAAAAAGATTTCATCAGAGAGGCAAAACTGTGTCATCTGTGTCGATGTCCATCATCTCACCATGAAAAAGAACTGCAACGACGCTTTGTACAATGCTCGAGGATGTTTTTCTGTTATTCTTTCATCTTTGTCTCATTTTTGTTCCCATGATGTGGATTCAAGAGTTATTTAATGTCCTTATTCATCACCTTAAACATGATCCATGCCTCACTGTTTGTCTGAAGATTAATATAAGTGAGTTTAAAACAACCCCCCATCCCCCATGAGGGTGTCATTCTATTCAACACTTTTATATTTTACCTATAGAATAACTTTGTAACTTCCTTTTCCTCCCCATAAGATCAAGTTTTTTATGGTTGTAATATTTCAAATTGAAAATTTTATTCTCACTACTCATTCCTTTATCTAAACAATGTTTTGTGTAGAGGTCTGTTACTCGTTTTCAAAAAGCTTTTTTTCTTTTCTGAATTTTCTTAAAGAAGTTGGAGAAGAGCACAATCTTGAATTTGAATACCAACACACTGTATAGAAGATGTGACCGCAACATGAAAATGATTGGAGTGAAGCTTATCATTTTTACAAGTTGAATTGATTATTTCAGGTGATGGGTGAGTGGGGGGAGAAAACATGAGGGAGTGCGGGAAAGGACTAAGAAGAGGATATCTCATATCTAAGGAGCATGCACATTGGCACAACAAACCTATACACAACATCATTTTCAGAAATAGAAATTAAATAAATCCAGATAGGTGTCTTACAGAATCTTCCTCATCACTACTGAATGACTCGGACACACTTTCTCTTTTTATTTTGTGACACTTTATGAAAAAGCTGAGATTACAATGACAACGTAAGAAGACCATTATCAAACACATCATAGATTCATCTTACGATAATAGAGAAATCATACTTTCTTTTTGACAAGGTCAGTATTAACCCTGTTGCATGGCTGAAAAATGCGATGGAAACATTGACACGACTGAAGTACTGAAATATAAAAACTTATAAATATTGATTAATTTGTTATATCTACATTAGAAATTCTTTTTGACATTGATTCACATCGCCGTTGACATAAGTTAAATCCTCCCTGACAATTTATTATAAAATCATGTTTTGCAACTTTACAACAAAATTGAACATCTCTTTCAATATTACACGACACCATAAGACTAATACAACATTGTACATAAATGAATAGTAAATAAAGCATTTGTGTACGACATTGATTCATTGTGACCTTGGTTGGGGCAGAGGAGAAATACACACGAACAAAGCCAGCACCAATACACCGCCTGAATGACTTCATGTCCAGGTCAAAGTCCATCAACCGTGTCAGGGTCTGAAACCACATAGCGTGCGCCATTCATCTGATTAGGAAGCACAAAAGGTAAAAGAGGCTTTACTAGAAAACTGTAACGTCAATGAGAGAGAAAACAGATGAACAGTATGATTGACTCACATTAGAATTAAACATGATAATTAATAATGAAACTGATGTAAAAATTTAAAAAATGACGTTTCAACGAAAAAGAATATACTGAGTACGGCTGTAAATGCAATTACATTTCTAACCAAAAAATATTGTGTGATGCCCTTTCCTGTAAAAATCAGAATTTTCATGTAAGTACAAAATAAAAGTCAGAAAGAATACTTAATTTAACAAAAAACAATTTGAAGAAAAATTAACAAATTGCAGTCCACACTTTCCGAAAGAGATTTCCCCCCCCCCCTTCTGAATTAAACCCTGTTCACCATGGCGGTGATCTCAAGGTTTTCAGAGAGAGAATAAAACATAAACACATTTCTACCTTGATATCATAGTCTTGCACAAACTGAGGAATGTCAATTTGGTCCGGGTTGATTTTTTGGAAAAGGAACTGCACTCCTTTCATACTGAGAACCTTGGTCTTTATGTCCGTGGCAGTGAAGGTGGTGAAAAACCAAGTGGCAAGCTGTAACAAACCAGAAGGCAAAGTCAATTCTCAATTAAATATAATCTCTTTGGTTACAACTATAATCTCTTTGGTGAGAAATATAATATCTCAGGGCTGGCAATGGGTCGTAACTAAAAATGACGAAAAAATTCAAGTCCAGAAATTTGGCATATATATCGTACGTGGAATCATTAAAAACTATGAGTCATCCCTCAGCATAGCATTTCATTCAAAGTCCTTTTCAACTCCTGGGGGAGCATCCAGTACACAAGCCGGTTAGGCTTTTCGTACTACAATTCTGACAAGATCTTACTTTATCAATAGCTGGGTACTCATTCACACCTGAGTCAAGTAAGGAAAGAAGAGTGAAGCAACTTTCCTAAGGGTACAACGTTGTGATGAAAACCCGGCTGTACCAGCCGTAGGGCTTAAACCAGTGTCGTCGTGATAACCAGCTCACAGCACTACGGTGCAGTTGCAACGCCTCACACATACATCTTTCATTTCATTTGAGATATGTAAAGATGAAAATATGTAATTAAAGTTTTAGCATGTATTACTTTAAGAAGTTTAAGTAATTCTATTTAATGGGTCCATTTACATTTACATTTGCATCTCAAGTCTATATAAGAAATACATGATTTGACTTTCGTTCTTACCTTGGACCACCAAGTTGGATGAATTATGTAGAACTGTTGTAAATTTTTTTTGTATCTGAAAATGCAAGACAGAGGAAAGAAACTTACATGAATATTAAAATAGATCCTAAAAATTCTATAATTTAAAAAAAGGAAAAAAAGAATTAAACGCTGCAATGATATATACTCAAACTTTGGGTCTTCATTGGTCTAGCGATGAACTCTGAGCTTGTGGGTTTGCATCAATAACACTTTTACTCGGCCTAAATTTGCATCCTTTGTACAGACTTTTGATTTGATTTGGTTTACCCACATTCACAACTAAGGTCATCTCAGGATTTTTGGTAGGATTTTGAATTGTGTCAGGACTGCACTGCAAATAGCCAAGGGGTCTTTAACGCACAGAGTGTTCTGAATTGCACATGGAGCCTTCTTTTTTATCGACCATCTCTGGTGGGATTAGGCGTTGATCCGTCTACCTGGAATAGGGGGTGACTGGTGAGGGTTACCGTAAAAAAAACTCTGAAAAAATGTTCAAGCTGCCGAGCCCCGAACCCATGACCTTTTGGTTAAGAGGCAGCCATATTACCTATGAACCACAGGGCCCCTCTTCATAAAGATGCGTCTTTGTCCACTTCCTCCAGTTATCCATGGGTAAGAGCTATGCTGGGAAAGGAAAGCCTGATGTAGACCTGCAGCCTGTCCCTGGGGTAATCCTGAGTCTTACTTAATTGGAATTTACCCTGTCCACTATATGTGGTGATCTCAGGGTGAATTGAGAGGAACCAGCATGATGAAAGACGTGAAAGAATGAAAGGAAAGGAGTAGAACCTACTAGTTGTGCCAATCAACGGCTTACTCAATATCAATGGCTTCTAATTGAAATTACAATGAAAATTTGAACACTTAGTAGATCTTACAGGCAAATAAATTGTTAAAAAAAAAAAAAATACCCCAAGAGATGAAGAAAAAAACTTCTTCCTAAACATACACACACCCTCCCAAACACATACTGACACAAATCTTTGTCTGATCCTTTGCAATTTAACCCGTCCACCATAGGCAGTAATCCTAGGGTGAATTCAGAGGAAACAGCAAGACGAAAGATATGTGAAAGAGTGAAAGGAAAGAAATAGGACCTCCCAGTTGTACCCATCAACCACACACACACACACACACACACAAATACGCATATCCTTCATTTTATCAGCTTCAAATGTCAGAAGAAAAATAAGACAATGAACTAGCAGGGTTGGCACAATTTCTGTTTGTTCTTATTGGAATTTACCCTATCCACCATATGAGCTGATCTCAGGGTGAGCCAAGTGAAAGCAAAGAAAAATTCCTTAAAGGCCGTTACAGCCCATCCTGCCGGAGCTTATCCCGCATTCTGGACAGGACGCTAGTCTGACGCAATATTTTACTCCCAAGCTAGTACTTGTACCCATTTGCACATGGGTAGAGTGCATGTTAACTGTCTTTCCCAGGGAACACAACATTGGACTTAGCTTTGCCAGTGGATTCGAACCCAGACACTCATGATCCCAATTCCGGGAGTCTAACCACTCGGCCACTGACACCACCAAGAGGGAACAAAGATATGTGAGAGAACGAAATGAAAGAAGAAAGACCTACCATCAGCCCCCAACCAACCACTAGCAGAATGTCTAAGCCATCATTGTGCATGCAACAAACGAGAGGAGGCCTACCTGTGATCCAAGATGCTGTACACCATTTTGAGAAAGGCCATGGGTGGCTGGTTTTGACCAGTGGTTTCCGTGTGGAAATACACCACCACAAATCCACTTTCTACCACTGGATCCATCACACGAATTAAGTACAGGAGGGTCTGGAAACAGGGACAGAGAAAACGTTACCATCGCAAAAACAAGCACTAGCAGCATGGTTTAACTTAAATCATATTCTTGGCCAACCAAGAAATACGGTTATGATAATAAAACGAACAAAATATATAAATGAAGCATTCACAAAAACAATCTTCATACCTTCTCTAGATCGACAGAAACGGCTGGAAAATTTTTGCCAACAAAAATGACGGCGGGCCTGCCAAACCTATCCACACCAGCACGGTAAAGGCAGTGCAAAGCCGCGATGTCCGTCAAATCCTCACTCTTTGCTTTCTTCAAAAATCTTTCATACCTGAGAAAACAAAGCATTTTAAAATACAGTTCTGTAGCACATTGATGATATAAAGAAGTCGTAGCATGAATATTAAAGAAAGACTTTTTTTTTTAAGAAAAAAGAGAACAACCAAGATATCAGATTTCAAAGATGTCATGATCAGATTCTATCAGGATGTAGTCACAGAGTTACCAGATGATACCTCATTTAAAACACGTTTAAAAAGCTCATCTGTTCAAAAAATTGCAATGCAATCAATAGTCAGATTACATAGGTATTAATATTCATCATATATTTTATGTTCTTAAAATTCTTAAAAGTTACCGTAAAATTTTAATACTCAATTTTAACTTAAGATCATCTCCAAGTACTTCTTGTATGATTGTTTCATTTCATCCCTGTTTTTACATCCATGATATTATAATTAAATATGTAAAGTGCTTTGAGGTTTCAGTGATAGGGTGCTATAGAAATTACCTTATTATTATTATCTTATCAACATGAATCCTTTCACCACATTAGTGGTGTGATGTAGTAAAACACATCCATAGCATGAGTAAAACATTTGGTCACAAGTACAAAACTAAAACATTTATATCACAAATTTTTCTTCCATTCATCCATATTGATATAAATGGTAATTCTTTCTGTCTTCTTTCATTTGACATCAGAAGAAAACATGACAGCGTACGTGGTGTAGATTTATGAATCCAAGCAGCGTTTTATTTCTCAGTGCATCGTATGAATACAATCAAATGTTCGCTTGAAACAACAAAATTTGAAAGGAAAAGCGAAAAAAAGTGCGACCATTAAACTGAATGTTAGTGTGTGTATGTGCATGCGTGTGTATGTGCTGGTTAATGGAAACACACATGGGAAGGTTCTTATGTATAGATCTTACAATACATAAGGCAAGTATCCAGTGTTGCCAATGGGTTTTTTGTATTTATTGGATATAAGTACACATTAAGATATAAGAAAAATGTTCTTCTTGGTCATGATCGTTTTTAAGCGATGACCACTGTATTTTCTTTCCTTTTTAAAAAAAAATGTTTTTAATCATTTTAAACCATTATGCCGGAAGCTACTCTGACTGAAAAGAACTGAAAGAAGTTTGAGACTGTCAATTTTGTTTCATTGAAATGTATCCATCCATCATATGTGGTGATCTCACAGTGAATTAAGAGGAAACAGCAAGATGAAAGACATGCAAAAGAGTAAAAAGGAAAAGAATGAGAACCTACCAGTAGTACTTGCCAATCTTCTATGACATTGTCCAAAAACCAGGAAACTAGGACAAGAAATTGTGTGCAGCGCATTTCTGTTCTATCCTATTACAGAACTATTGTAGACCAGAACGGAAAAGAAAGGAAAGAAAAAAGACAGTTACCTTTTCCTTGTTTGCACTTTTTTTCACCTCTGCTGGATTTTGGTGATTCCTGTTCTTGGCCTTGACAATGTCTGGATCCTCTTCCATGCTTGCAAATGGGTGGTGGCCGACATCTGCCGACATCGACTGCGCAAACTCTCTGTTCAAGTCTATGGTCTGCTCAAAGTCGTCATTTTCAGCCTCTGAAAGAAAAACAAAAAAAGGTGTTGGTCAGTGAGTTTGTTTACAAATCAACATGTTCCATGCAATTTGCGTTAATTTTAACATGACTAACTCGACTTAATTTCCATGTGTTGAGACAGGCATGAATGGAAATCAACATGGTGTCGATAATTCTCCTTGTTGCCAGAAGGTGTGTTGATATTTTTTTCATCGGACTCATTCTCATTTTCCATGTCGCTTCAAATGTATATCTCTAAGAAGAAAATCTCTTAAATATTGATAAAAAAAGACTAGATGATGTAGATTGTAGTAAAATATCAGTCGACTGGGTGTCGCTGATTGAAACAATGACCAATACACAGTATAGGCCTACTAGATCTAGAAGTGGTACTACACATGTGTGTGCTTATCAATAGAAGCAAAGGCCTTGAACTGCTGCCCATGAACCCTAAAGTGGGTCAGAATGAGACTAAGCCATCCAATAATCAAATATGATTTCAATTCTATTTTTGGCTACAGAAAAGAGCTCTTGTGCAAAAATTTACACAAAGAGAAGGGGTGTTGCCAGGTGGGTTGGGCCAGATTGAATGTCGGGAAGAAGCGTGCTCTTCAGGTGCATTGGGCCAGATTAAACACGAATGATGAAATTTAAACAGAACTTACTTTGAGCTGCAAAAATAGGTTTGTCCATAATCCTGATCTGTCTGTCTTTGATAACTGGCTCTCCTTCTTTATTGCCGATGTCAGCAGGTAAAATGTTAATGGCGTCCTCTTCTTCTTGTGAATTGCGAGGAAAGTATAGTGGTAAAATACCTCTGTATTCATTCTGTGAAGACAGATTAAAGTTTGGTGTCTTTTAAACAGGGATAGTGATGATATATAAGTTAATAGTAAGGTTACATAAATATCTGATTTACCTTCTAAAATTGAATATCTATATATATATAAATATGACTTGGGTTGTTCTTTGTTCGCAAAAGACTCTGTTGCCAGGCCATTAAGAGTAACCATATTTCACAAGTTCTAGATGATTCCAAGATCATTTTCATGTGAGGAAGTGAAGCGACGTTTAATTATTGAATATTTCATTGTTTCCCCATCTCATCTTCAGTAGAAATTTCATCTACCTAAGCCATCATTTTAAACATGTACTTTACACGCCTGCATGCGTAACCACAGTATTGAATACTGACCACCTCTATAACTGTACTTGGTATCACTCTGGGTGTGACATGCTTGTTATATTATAATGTGACGTATGCGAGAAAAATAAAAAATAAAAATATGGGCATACACTTTAGGGTTATAGAAACCCCCCCCCCCCCATGAAAATAGATTACAAAATTTAATTCTAAATCATCGTGATTTCTTTCTTTCTTGCAGCTTGGTGTTTAAGTAGGATCTTTGTTACACAATACAGTTTTATTGAGTTGTATAAAAAGACCTTGCAATAGTGTACCAACTCATTAGCTTTAAACAAAAACGTACATCTGAAATCTAACTCATAATACAGCTTTATTGAGTAATATTAAAAGACCTTTCAAAGATGTACTTACTCATTCATTGGTTTTAAAGAGAAACATACATCTTAAACTTAACTCATGATACCGCTTTATTGAATAATATTAAAAGACCTTTCATGGGCGTATTAACTCATTAATTTTAAAGAGAAGCATGTATTTCAAACCTAACCGTGAAGAAAGACTTACAATATTTTCCTCACTGCAACAGAATATGACAAAATCAATACAATCCGGATGATTTTCGAGGAACCGTCTAACAGTGCCTGTGAGGAGAAAAGACAAACGAATAAGATGAGGACATGTTGACTTTTACCCATACAATCTCTCATACAAGATCAATATAAAAGACACACAAAAACACCTACTGACCTGTAAAGGGTTTCTTTCACTTAAATTTATCTCATCCGTCATATCGACAGTGAAAGTTGCAAACCGTCAAATTTTGGATGTTTTCAGAAAATCAAAGAAAAAGATGCTGCGCTTTTTAATCTATTTTCACAGACATGCATGGTGTGCTAGTGTCAAAGACTAGACCCAATACGGATACACGGATTGCTCATATGGCTATTATACGGGTTTCTATTGGTTCTTGTGGCACAGAATCCTAACTAGACGAAGCATAGGGGCTTCCTAATGTTGAAAAAACGATGTGTTACTCATTTTAGACTTACACAGTTTGCGACTTTCATGTCGATATCGTTAATCTCAGGATGAATTAAGAGTTAACAGCAAGATGAAAGACAAGTGAAAGGCTGAAAGGAAAGAGTTTGAACCTGCCCTTGGGAACACTGCTCTTCTGACAAGACGGTTTGTTTGTTTGTTTAATTGAAGTTGACTTTGTCCGCTTTTAAGGTGATCTCATGGGCGAATTAACAGGAAACAGCAAGATATTAGAGAAGTGAAAGAGTAAAAGGAAAGAAGTAGGAGCTACCAGTAGCACCCGAGACCCCCCCCCCCCCCCCCCGAAGGATTCGAATATCAGTACACTGGACTGGATATGACAATACTAAACTTATGGCAAAATTCAACCTCATCCAAATTCAGAAAACATTGTACCTATTAAATGTTAAAATTTATTAGAGTTTACCCCATTTATCATTTTAAGATTTGCAATGATTTCAGGTGAACTTATAGAAAACAGCCTGATGAAAGACGTTTGAAAGAATGATAGGAAAGAAGTGAGACCTACCAGTAGCTCCCTCTAACCAACCACCGACCATCTAGCACAGAGTCAAAACAAGATTGGAACTTACACACACACACACACATAAACTTTTTTTAAATCTGTATATAATATATATGAATACATACGTATTGCTATATGTGCCCCTTTTCCGCGGGGTAATTTCTCTTCAAAGTGTGAATGGCTCCCAAGCCAAGGGTTTTTGATTCTGTCTCCTGAAGGAAAAATAAAAATACAGTAGTGTGTATGATTGATGATAGATCACTTAACACAGAGCTATGACTTACAGGCTTCTATCAAATCACACGGTATCACAGTAAAATAGAAATGAAAACTGTATATAATTTATAGGAATGCAGATACTTTTTTCTCTTTTTTTTCTTATGTTTAATTTTTTTTTAATAAAATTTTTTATAAAAAAAAGGAATTCGGGTTCAACAGGTTTGTGTTTCTTATATATTTTTTCATTTCAACGCAGTCTCTGAATTTCAACACATACAAAAACTTCAGTCTCCATGTCTTATTCTGCCTTTTTTCACAGACAATGGGAGACATTGTGGTCCAGAGGCAAGCCTCTCAACCAAAAAAGGTAGTGGGTTCGTGACCTGACATGTAGAACAATGTTCTCATGTTTCTCGTGTAAAGTCCTCAACAGAGACAGACGATAAAAGGAGGTCCTATGTGCAGATCACAACACTGTTAAAGATCTATGTGGCTGTTCATAGGGCAGTCCGGGCAAAATCAAAACATTTTACCAAAAATCCTGAGATCACCTCAGTTGTGGATGTGGATTAAATGAAATCAAATGAAATATTCACAGACAAAGCACAACCACAATGCACCGATTGTAGTCAACTGACAAAATTACATGACTGGCACAGAGACACAGTGAGAGACAGAGAGGCCGACAGTGACAGACACAGAGACAAATAGAAAAAGTTGGAAACAGACACACAATGAGAAACAGATAGAGAGAGAGAGAGAGAAAGAAAGAGCAATGAAATAAAAATTTAAAAAACAAAAAACAAGTGAGCAGAAAGCAAACAAAAAAACTAACCTTCCCTTGGATACAACAGGTCTCCGGTACCATTCAAACACAAAAATAACATATGGAGTGTAAAGATAAATAAACTGCAATACGCTATCATGAATTTGCTTTAAGAAAAGAACCCAAAAAATAAAATAAAAATAAAATAAAGACAACTCACTTGCATATTTGTAACGTCGCACGATAACAGCTGAACAATGCACTCTCGGCAGCTGTGAGGTACTTGACGTTGTAACGAGGGCCAACAGAGTGAATGACGTAACGGGCCGGTAGACTATGGCCTTTGCTGAGTTTTGCTTCTCCTGTTTTACAGACTGGAACGAAAGCAATGGCTTGCAATGAGAACAAAGGAGAAAAAGATCTTGCTTTTGTCTTCTTTTTCTTTTTTAAAGAACGTTTAAAAAAGCAGCCAAAAAAACCTTTTTCTTAATGTTGAAATCATTTGATTGCAATGATTTCCTTCAAAGCCGTATCTGCTCAACTTCTAATAGATTTTCCAGCTGCTTTTTAAGACCTTGTCAATTAGTTCATGTTATTATTGTTCTTATGCTATGTCAATTCTAACACACCTGGCATAAAATAAACCAGACAATGGCAATATTTTTGCTATCAATTCAGGAAATAAACATGTTGACCACAGTTACATGTTTTAAGATAAAGTGACGGATTATGTTTAATTGCCATGGTTGTGATGAAGTGAGAGGGTAGACGTAAGCCTCAAACACAACTAGCCTATGATGATACACTAGTGTGATGATTATACAAGGCGTGCGTTCTGTAGGCAAGTAATTTGTCTGATCGTTTACCAAGTGCCTTACTTGCCTTTTTCTGACCAGACAGGTTTTATGGATTTATGTCTTTTTGGCTTTGCCCAGACAAACTTTTGACATGGCCACTGAAGCTATCACTCACTCAACCCTCGGCATACGATTTCACCTTGTTGATTCAAACATTTCTCTGTCTTGTCCTAGAGGACTCAGCGGTCCAGAGGCAAGGTGTCAGCCTCACAACCAAAAGGTTGAACAATTTTCTCAATTTTTTCTGAGTAAAACCCACTCCCTCCCCTGGTCCAGGTAAATGGGTTGACACCTAGTCCCATCGGAGATAAACGATAAAAGAAGACCCTGTGTGCAGATCACAACACTTTGTGCACGTTGAAGGTCCCTTAGCTGTTTCAGGGTAGTCCGGGCAAAATGGATAAATCCTACCAAAAAAGATCAGCTAAGAAGTAGATGTGGGTAAAAATCAAAACAAATCTGTCTTGAGTTGTTTTGTTTCTCTGAGGCCTTGAGTTCAACTTTTGCTCTTCAAATACTTTTTGTTGTGTGACTAGGGCTAGAACCCAAAATCATCATTTTCATCCTTTTGTTTCTAAGCGAAGCTCACACTGGCATGTGTTTACCTATATGTATCATCACCACATTGAGACCATTACCTCGCAAATCATCTCGGACTTCCTTAACCAAGCCTGGACCTGCGGCTTGAAATAACTCTTCGCTGAGGGATTTCTGTCGTTCAAGTGTTCATTGGAGGAGTGAGTTACAGCATGAACATTCAACTTGGTGATGTTTCCACTCCTGTGACAGAAATACATTCTTATTATACAATGATTCTCTTCAAACAGACATGATAACCACAAACAGTTGTTCTCCATAAACACTTTTCAGTGTGAATATTTTGTAGTTGAATGCATCCCCAGCTAATTTCTTTAAACTAAAAATCAATTAACTATCAAGAGGATATAAGAAGGTTGCCTTCGTACTTTGATTATATTTTCACATGTGCCATCCTATGCAGCTTTTTTTTTTTAAGTACATACACTACAGTCTAGTCTCTTTCATTTATATAACCAAACGCCATACTATAATAACACTCTGTCAATGATCCTTAGATAGCTTAAAACTGTAGATCACAAAATTGAAGTAAATGTACTATGCTTCTTAATGATATTATGATCACCAATCAGATCAACTCAGAAAACAATTGCCACTTCTTGTCAGTCCATTTTGAAACAACATTTTCTAGATAATAACATATATGCATCAAATAATAACTTCCAAATTTTTAAAAATATTGACAGATTATGGATCCAATTGTGACTCTTGGCATTACATCCTCACTCTGCATTCCTGTTATCCCCTGACTCCAATGGCTGGAATGTATGACATTTTCATTTTGCTTGTTCTCAATAAAACACTTTTAAGGTATTGGATTGATCACAAATTACTGCATGCTATTTATCTATATTCTAGCAATGTTACTTTGGCTCAGTATCAACGTTTAAAATATAACAGAATAGAAAGTGAACCGACTAAATTAGGTTTTCAGGTATGTATGTTAAATAATGAATTATATGATTGTATTCTGTGGCTTTAGCTTTATACCCACAATTTATTCCCTTTTGGATGTTGTTACTTTATTTCATTAAAAATTTCTGTTGTGGGTTTTTCTTACAGGTAAGAGTAAAAACATATGTGAAGAAACATAAATTTACAGCTCATTATATTTAAAGTTATGAAAATTTTTTAATTTAAAAGCCAGTATTAAAATAAAGTTCACCTGCAGATGAAATAGGGAGCCAGATTGCATTTGTTTACATGCTCAATTCTTATAGAAGATCTAAGAAGTGACCTCATGAAAAATGAGCACATCTTACGGCCCATATTTTGCTGGAGGATTTTCCCTTCTATTCTTTTTTATAAAAATGTTTTTATTCGATTCCTCCATACTGCAAAATGGTCTTAACTATTTTTCTTTATGATCATATTTAGAACGGGTAAACATCATTAGTCTTAAAATCAACAATGTCCGTCAGATATGCATATAAGCAGATATGAATGAAACAAAAATCTATAAATTTTTAGACATAATATCAAAAAACAAAAGAATTAATGCAGCATTGCTACTCTATAGTATACCATAGGGCTATTTTAGCATTCAGATCATTCCTCCAAGGGAAGGGGACCGTTCCACTTCATCAGGATATTCCTTTGGTTGCTCAAGGAGTTGCGTTAGGTGCCATCTTGTTATGGTTGAGGGATCAATCACATCATCTCGACGTCCTAAGAGATCCTCCATGTTGACCGGCAACTGGTGACTATGAAGGAAAATAAAATATATTTATGTAAACTTAAGTTATACTGTTAAACATGTGTATTTGCTGAATTTATAAAGAGTTGTTTACAACTGATTAGATCATATTGATCAATTCATCAAATGACCATGTGTCCACCATTTTCTTTTCTTTCATGGCTATGTTACGGTTGAATACAGGCATAATTACACTCAGCAATGATATCACGCTTTTGATATGTCGGTTTCGATGCCTCTCTCATGTCGCACAATCCACTGTCTCAGTCTCACACCATGTCACCTTGATCCAAAAAGTCGCATTACAGTGTTCAGTCACTCATGAAGACTGCTGCAATCTCTCAATAAATTCTACTTGTAACTTTCTTTCCTTCCTTGTATCTTCCACAAAAACTAAGCTCAAGCTTTTTATCTCACCCCTTAAAAAAAAACTATCTTGTTGGCTGTGCCCGACTACGGAACTTCATGGGTCACTGAAACCTGAACTTTAAATTTTCAATTTTGCCAAACCTGAAAATGCCCCCAAACGCACAACATAGGCATAACCTATTGTCAGGGTGTCCAGCACAAAGTCAACTGAAAATTTCCTACCTCAACAAAAAATCCAACCTGGGAAATGAAATACTCCCCCGATGCTAGAAACAGAGAACAGCGTAAATATTTCCGATTTCAATGCATTATTATAAATTGTTAATTCAAATCATAAGTGAATATAAGTGAATGACTTTTTAGTGCATCTCAATGAAATGAAAAGTGATAACACATTTCTTTAATGTTTCACTTGGATTAATATTTCACCTAATTTCAGCATTTTCCCACACATTTCTGAAAAATAATAATTCTGATAGCTGATAGATCTACCACTATCATTTCACAAAACATGCAAACAGTGCAAAAAAAATTTTTTAAATGTTTTTTTTATCTCCTTTCAAAAAATAAATCAAACACAAGAGTGACAATATCCACGTATAAAAACTCACTCAGTCTACCCAGGAGAAAATAAGGTTTGGAAGGCTTTCTCTATAACTTGATTGAACTCTGCCAATTATAAATCTTCCTGTCAAAAACTTACTAATTTTAACCATAAAACAATATACCCATCTCCTCCCTCCATTATGGCAACCACCCCCCCCTCTTTCTTTCTTTTTCAATAAAACCGGAATCTCTCGAGTATTACTTATACTCAGGATCAAAAAGAAGACTTCGTTAAAACTAGATCTCGCCTCTTATTTTGTTTTTTTCAATTGACCTCTATTCTGCTATCGGGCCGTGCGTGCATGAAAACATCATCCACCCATTCTTATTAAACTCTCCTTTCGGTCAGCCGTAAAACTCTCCACTCTCCAATTAATACACACATGCAACCGTCGCACCACACAAACATTCTGTCTAGCATTCTTACTTCTGACTTAAAATATGCTTTCTTCTCTTCAATAAAACACATACGGCATTCTTAATCTCTCCAGGAATCTTCATGGTAGATCTAAAATCGGAATCGTTTATTTCAACATGAAAGAATAAACTATAGTACATGATTGCCATTCTTATTCGCATTTGGCAGGTTTCTAAAATGGTCCATCCCCATTTCCCACCAAAATATACATGTTATATTTTTTACACTGTTAGCTTAGAAGACATTCGTTATTTCTCTTGTCTCTTCCTTTTAAAAGTCATGTTTTTCAATCAAGGGGCATCTGTGAAAATTCTAGTCGCCAGTACGTAATGTTACGTTTCGCGTCCGTCGACCGAGGATTCCCTGGCGTTTATTTAGTGACGTAACGCTTGTTTTTGGACATTTCCTGACTTTCTAGTTCTCATCCCCATTTCCCTCTTTTGTCAAGATGTGAAGTCTGTGTCCCCTTCCCCACCTCTATTCTGCTATCGGTGGATGATGAAAATGAAAACCAATGTTTTGTCCCGTTTTTGTAAAATTCTGTGATTGTACATTAATATCCTTATTACGTGTTACGGGTTTATCATGTGTACCATTCTGCTCAAACTCTATTCTTATAAAACTCTGAGGATGCGATTTGCCTTTTGCCAATAGGTCAGCAACAAAACCCTCGCCGAAAAGAAAGCGCTTTTGAACAATTGTTCTCCCCCGACTCTCCAATCTTATACTCCCGTCATCTCTAACTATCTACAGTCACACACGCCCCATGCTAGCACAAACTTGTCTTTATCGATCGATAATTAAACACACAAAACATTCTATTAGTATTATTTTCTCTCTCTCTCGTTGAAATGCGTTTTTTAGTAATATTGTACACACACACATAGTGGAGACGTAAAGTCACTATCATTGTAATGGACTTCTAAACCTCCCGTAAATTATCTTGTCTTTATTTATTAGAACATAATAAATCATTGATTGCCGGACTTCTGTCTCACGATAAGCCCAGGTTTTGCTAATGCAACCGACAAAACCTCCGATACAACAATTTCTGATGTCCGATCATCGTCTATTTTTGCGGCTTTTTAACAAAAACAAAATATTCCGGCATTCTTAATTTCTCTCCAGAGTAAAAGTTAAATTTAAAGATCTCAGATCGAGGCTGGGTCTCGTAGATATCTCATGGTATTCAGTTCATGATTTTTTCGTATTGTATAAAGCAAAAAACGCGCTTCTACGTAAAACTAATGTGTGTTCAGAAAGTATTGAAAGCTTTGTGTGCAAAAGATAAAAAATAAATCTGATACTAATTTCCTGGGCAAATTTTACAATTTTAAAGAAGGTATCTGGATTGCTGACGTTAGTTTCAACATGAAAGAATCACCAAACATGTCAAAGCATGCATGACCAAAAATGGATGATCAATTAGACTTCATTAATTGATTCAAGTCCATTGATCCCATTATTCACAAAACCTGCATTTTCATATTATCTGCGGTGCCGATAATTGTTCATGTCTATTTTGATTTCCCATGATCTTCTCTCATATTGGTCCTCAACATATCATTTCCCCTGGTATTTTCTCGACCGGAAATTTTTTTTTCTGTTTTCAAGGATTTCCTGATGCATGGAAACCCTGTTTTTACTACCTGAGCCCCATTCCCTACTTGTTTTCCTACCCAAGACATCAATTTCCGACCATTTCAGACCTGAGTATGAAAATTCCGACTTTCTTGTATATTGTACAATGTAATTGTACTAATGTCATGTTTTCTGTATAAGTGACTACAAAAACACTAAAATACTTACATACAGTTGTCTCTTTCTAGGTGAAACGGAGAATTCGACTATTTGAGAACATCGCCAAACCGGAGATTTTTTTTGACAGAATCTGTCAAAACGGAATTCCGGTTTGAACCGAATAGCGGCACCCATGCGGAACTTCTTCCTCTCTTCCATTTGTCTTTAGCCTCCGTTCCTTTGATGTGACCAAGTTCGAAATCCTTCCCATGCATGATAACTCATAGACAATGTTCCCTCTAAGTTGTGCGCATGTGCAAGCGCACACCAGGGAGAAGTTGTAAAATTTCTGAGCACACCGTTGAAAAACTACAACACGCACAAAATTTCAAATATCTAAGATCTAGATATAATATATTAGATTTCTATTTTATTTGCACACAATTGAGATTTGTTCGTCAAACTTTGCACAACACCAAAAATATATCCATACAGACTACAAAAAAATCAAAGAGAAAATTGCTCATAACCCATAACAACACAACAAGAGATTACTTGGATTGGGAGATTGGTATGATAACGATGAATTGGACGGATTGATGGAGAATAAAGGACATCGACATGGTTCATCATTTTTGATCTTCTAGATTATAAACTTTTCACGGCAGATGTTTAGATACTCAGTTTAACTCTTTGAACCCGACCGGCTGCACACTGCAGCTGATGGTTTTGACAAAATGAGCGGCGGTCACACATTGCGGCCGGCAGACTATGCTACTTTTTATGCGTTTACAACAGTATTTAACTAATAAAAATGTGGAAGTTCTTCAATACGATCTTGCTTTCTTTTTGAAGCATTAGGCTCTAGAGGGATCTCTAAATTGGGGAAATTGTGATGTAAACAACGAGCAGCGCGGATTTTGATTGAAGAAAGCCTTTCTTGACTGACAAAGCAATGGCTACCTCACACTCAAGACGTTACACTCGCCAAGAAGTTATCAATTTGTTCTCAAATATCTCTAACAGTAATGTTGGTGATAATGACAGTGATGAAGAAGTTATTGCTTCAAGTGAATCCGATTCGGATAGTTCAGCTGTAGGAGAATGCGGTGAAAACAAAATTCGATCTAGATCTACAGATTCTGGTCCCGACAGCAGTGACTCCATTAGAGCTAGATCTGTAAGGCATGTGTGCCAGCACCCAAGGTTACTGAAACCTGAACTTAAAATTTTCAATTTTGCCAAACCTGAAAATTCTCCCAATCGCGCAACATTGTACAATGTAACTTCTCATGCGTTTAGATTTTTCCTTCCTTTTTTGGTTCAACTGACTGTATGCACTATTGATTTTAGTGTTTGTTCTTGCGGTTCGTGTTTTTTATGCACAATATTAGACCTCATTGGGATACAGTCACTCAACCATAACATCACATTACAATTGTCCATTGTGGCGGAAACTACTTGACTTGCATCTACACCTCTGTTCTCAAACATGTCCTTCACAGCCTCTAAAATGTTTTCAGCAGTTGCCAAATTCACTATTCTTGAGCCTAACAACTCCACAACAACTCTCTCTTGATCATCATTGAAATATTGGCATAACACATGTTAAAACTTTATTGCCAGCATTGTTGGTGGCTTCATCTGCATTAATAGAAAAAAAAAACGTCCCTTCAACTTCAAGTTTTCACTTAATTCCACCTTCATGTGTTCAGCTATGCCATTGTCATTGTGTAGGTGGCAGATGTGCGTGCCATAGATGTGGCAGACAATGCCTCACTGTCTTCACTTAACTTCTTCACAAGTCTAACATACTGGATGAAATAGAATAAGGCAGACAATGCTCAGCAAGAAAACAACCAACCTAGCTTTAACATCTTGCACCCTGCCCTGCACACTCAACTTCCAATTGAATCCTAATCCACTAGATTTACACAGAGAATCCCTATCACTATCACCTGGCAAGGAATAACACTTTTGCACACAAATCGAAGCCTCTTTATGTTCACTATCAATTGAATGTGCTTTCAGAGCTTTCTTTCAGGCTCTACTGTAAATCAAAGTCCGGTTACAAACAATCCAGAAACATGATCCCGGTGCATTGATCTTACGACACCATACACAGAATGTCACTCCGTCATCATTTTCCTCATCCAACCACTGCCATCTCCATTTGTTTTCTGGTTTTATCCAATTCTGGGACAAAGCTAGCGTCACTGGGCTCCAAGAACTTCATTTTGCACAAATTATTAATTATTCACATAAAATATCCATGTATTCTAGATATCTAGATCTAAGTTTCACAAAACAACCGGCGACGTGAATGAAGAAAAAGGAATGGAAATAGTACAACTCAACAGTAGTAGGCCTAGATTCTAGATCGATGTGTATGTAAACAGTAAACATGTGCGTGTACGCTTAAAATAGGAATGAAAAGTGTTGGTTTTATTGACATGCGCATTAGGCCTATTTTTATTTCAATTCTTGCGATCGAGATTAGAGACGAGATTTCCGGTTTCCATATCTGTTCCATACACTGAAAAGGTGGACATGTCACTTTAACATGTTTTTTTACCGTAAACGACGAAACGGAGATTTTCGACTTTTTAAGAACATCGCCAAACCGGATTTTTTTTGGACAGAATTTGTCAAAAACGGAAATCTGGTTTGAACCGACTACTGGCACCCATGCTGTAAGGTCTAGATCTAGATCTCCCATCAATGGACCTTCTACTTCCGTACTAGCAAATATTCATAGAAGAAGAGGAAGACCTAGGGGAACAACTAATAGGTCTAGACCTGCTGTCTGACGGCCTCCACCAATAGATAGATGGGAAGTAGTGGATAGAGGTGAACATTTTTTTTCTTGTTTTTTTCGATGTAATGTGACTTCATTATTGGATTATAATTCAAAAATGGCTTACTCCTTAAAACTTGAACTTTACCTGATTGAAGACTGATATCTGATGAGTGAAATAGCCCTATCACAAGCTTCTGGATAAGGATCATAACAATTCAAGAAATCAGTTTTTGTATTGCATAACACTTATCTTCTTAGCACCATAAGATTTTTTCAAAATATACCAACTTATTCTTGTTAGTCAAAAGGTCCATTCAAGTGGGGTTGATTTGATATATGCTAGACTTTATAGTTGTGGCTCATATGAAGGAAAATATAGCTAAAAGAAAAAAGTACCCCATTCTCAGATCATAGCTTTCTATGACCCTGTGGCAAAACATGGAATAGACCCAAGGGCTCAAAGAGTTAACAAAAATCACAGAAAGGTGAAAGAAAGGAACCTACTTGAAGTTGGAAAAGATGGAGATCGAAAGCAGATCTGTAAGATGTCAAACTTTTATGTCGTGACTGTCTACCACATAATTATACATTATTCCTGGCCAAAGCCTAACAGGAACACCATCTTGTCCACACCAAGTCATGTGATTAAAAGAAAATCGTATAAGGGACTAAACTCTTTTCTCCGCCGGACACAGACAGAAGACTTCTAGTAGTCTAAGCGGTCAGAGTGGAGTTTAAGAGACTTCGGCCTTTTTTTATTTTATTTCTTGACTCAAATCAAAGACCAAATAGTTTATAGATCTATGGTTTTTGCTCAAACTCATTGAAAATATGATATTAGACGGGATCAGAAAGTGTGTGATTACAAGGTCTAATATTGAAGCCTGTTATTATGATGTCTGTGTATTTTATTCTATAAATCCCTATATCTTTTTATAGGGCTTATAAAACTACAAAAACTGTCTTTGTTGTGGAAAATGTAAACTTGGAATAGCAACAACAACAACAACAACAAATTTTAAAAGAAAGAAAAGAAGAAGAGAAAATTCCCAACAATGTTTCTGTCCTCACATTGTTCTTGTCTATATTCCTAGATGTTTTTCAGCTTCTATGTACCGGTATATATGTTATGTGCTCTCTCTCTCTCTCTCTCTCTCTCTCTCTCTCTCTCTCTCTCTCTCTCTCTCTCTCTCTCTCTCTCTCTCTCTCTCTCTCTCTCTCTCTCTCTCTCTCTCTCTCTCTCTCTCTCTCTCTCTCTCTCTCTCTCTCTCTCTCTCTCTCCCCCTCCCCTTCACTTCCCCTCTTTGCCTATCTATCTGGTATCTCTCTGTTATTAGTTGAAACATATTTTATACTTAACCTTTGTTCTGTATTGTTGTTGGTTTTGCAGCCCAATCACACCCGACAATATATACATATCATATCATCACTTTTATGATACATGTATAGTTATTTATTGTACATTGGTACTGGTACAGCTTTAACCCGAATCACCCGTTCTTCTTCTGATACAAAATTTGTACTACTTCTTGCCATTTGTCTTTTCAGTTTCATTGTTGTTCACACGATGTTGTATAGTATAATACGATTTGTTTCCTTCGCGTTCAAACTTTCATTCAATATATTTACTAATGGTATCGTCGATGATTTGTTTGTTTGTTTCATTGAAATGCATCCTGTCCGTCATTTTATGCGGCGATGCTAGGCTATAAGTACCAGTACATAGAAAGATGACAGAAACATGAAAGAGTCAAAAGAATGAAGTATGACCCACCAATAGCACCCAGCAGCCGCCCTCTCCCCTGTTGCAGTGAGACCATGCTAGAAAAACAGTTTTAGTGTTCAAAGCAAGCTTCAAAATTATGATTTTACTGAGTTAAGAAAATTTTCTCGAGGGTTGTTTCATCTGTTCCAAGTAAGTTAGCCACTTTTGGAGGTAAGTAAAATTAAATTCCTTTAAAACCGTTACGGCCCATAGAGCCGGAGTTCATCCCGGTTTCAATAGCGTGAAACGGAACATGTGATAATCATCACCTCCTGGCCAAGATGCTAGTCTGACTATTTTACTCACATAAACATCCACAACTAAGGTCATCTCGGGGTTTTGGTAGGCTTTTTAAATTTTGCCAGGACTGCCCTGTAAATAAACAGCCAAGTTGCCTTTAACGTGCACAGTGTTATGATTTGTACAGCTACCTCCCTTTTATCGTCCGTTTCTGATAGGACTAGGTGTCAATCCACCTACCTGGACCAGGGTGGGGAGGAGAGGGGTTGGAGTTTTATCCAAAAAGATTCTAGAAAACTTTTCAATCTGCGGGGGTTTGAACCCACGACCTTTTGGTTGAGATATTGACATTTTGCTTCTCTAGTCTAGTCCACATTGTCCCAGTGTATGTTTTCAAAGGCTAAATAAAGAGAATTGCCGATATGATCCATCAGACGTTCGATTTTCTCATTGACTTATGAACCTGTACACAGAGCTGGGCTGTTGCCAACATGCCCGGAATGAGCCTTTGAACGTTGAGTCTGTGTAGTTGATGTTGTGTTTTTTTCTCATTATTGAGTCCGGAAATTCGCATAGAAAAGGGTGTCGATCTAGTTGTACCTGTAAGTGTACATACTAAAATTGCTCCATAAATTAGGATGTCATAAAAAGAGATAGTATGATAATATATTATAGGAATAAAAAAGAAGTTCCTTCAAGGCAATTACAGCCCACAGAGCCGGAGCTTATCCTGGTCTCCATATCGTGAAGCGGAATGGATGATAACAATGGCCTCCTTGACAGGACGCTAGTCCCAGGTTAGTGGCTTGTACCCATTTGCACATGGGTCGAGTGGAGAAAGTGAGTGTTCAGTGTTTTTGCCAATGAATGCACATAGGGGCTAGCTTTGCCAGGATTCGAACCCGGGACCTCATGATGCCCAAGTCCGGTAGCCTAGCCGCTCGACCCCTGACGCCACTCATGAATATGATAATATAGTTAGAATACATTGTCACGTATAATGCTATTGTGTCTTTCTAACCAGGGCACCATTGGTTGTGAAAATGGCCATGCATTTGTGAGCGTGACATTAGGGACAGTAACAGGTTCCTTGACCTTTTGGCTGTTAACCCCAGATTAGCTCTATGGTATGAATAAAGCTGATTGGTGATGACTGCATACAAAGCAAATCATTAAAGTTAACACACTTGTTACTAGAATTTTATCTTCTTTCTAACTCGTATCTCTCCAAATCGTGCGACATAGTAGGTCAGATTTAAATCAAAAGAAAATGTGTCTGTGTGTGTATGTATGTGTGTGTGCGTGTGTGTGTGTGTGTGTGAAAGAGAGAGAGAGAGAGAGAGAGAGAGAGAGAGAGAGAGAGAGAGAGAGAGAGAGAGAGAGAGAGAGAGAAGAGAGAGAGTGGGGAAGGGCGGGACAAACAAGAAAGGAGAGTGAGTAAAGAGGAAAGTTGATTTGAAATTATGCGACAACATTTTAAATTGCGTTGTCTGAAAATGAAAGTGAAAGCTAAATTGTCAATCATTCTAGCTCCCCCTCTCGCACTCAGCCGTGGAATCCGGATATGACCAGGCCCACCGAGAGGTGTCCAGCCGGTGCATTGCCCCGGTGCCAATGGGGTCTTTGAGGGAGGGGGCGTCCATTTGATCTTGGTTTGAGCACGCGGGGGGGGGTGATCTAAGATCTATTCCTGCACGGTCACATTTCAATTCTCTTGGCGGCCTTGGATGTGGCTGTCGACATCGCTGCTGTGACGTCGCAAGTGTGTCATTTGTTATCACATGTTCGTGTTAGTTACCATCTGCACTCCCGGACATTTTTAGATAAAATATGGAACGTTGACCTTAACTTTCTTTTCAATTTGAATTTTTGTCTGTCGTGCATACTTGTTCGTACTCGGTTGTGTTTTTTTATTATCAATAACGCATCGGGGTGATTGTTCTTCTTATCGTGAACAAAATAGATTTGCATGTATTTCATGTAGTATAGTATCTTAATGTAACACGCGCTGCAAAGACAATGCTTTGTATTGTTTGACCTTGACGAAAATAACGTAGTAAAATTAATACTATATCATCAACTATATCGACTTGATAAGAGTTAAGAGACTTGGGCGTAGGTCTTTGGCTGTGAAAAAAATCCCAACTGAATATAACTTATAAATACATAAATAAACAATCCGTGTCTAAAAGTAAAAGCCCCCTACTGTCCATACGTGAGGTTTGGGCTGAAGGCCGATGATGGCTTGATTAAAACACGAAGTCTTGGCAGTACCATATTTTTACCTCCCCTCCACACGTTGAGATTTGGCCTGGTGAAATGTTTCATGCTACAATAGCTGCTCCTTATGAAAGTATGAGAAAGTATGAGAGAGAGAGAGAGAGAGAGAGAGAGAGAGAGAGAGAGAGAGAGAGAGAGAGAGAGAGAGAGAGAGAGAGAGAGAGAGAGAGGAGAGAGAGAGAGGAGAGAAAGAAAAAGAGAGAGAAGAGAGAGAGAGAGAGAGAGAGAGAGAGAGAGAGAGAGAGAGAGAGAGAGAGAGAGAGAGAGAGAGAGAGAGAGAGACAGAGAGAGTGAGAGTTTGAGAGGGAATAGGGGAGGTGAATTACAATTTAATACAATACACCTTCCCTAGTAGTGTCAAACCTAGTTTTCATTTCTTGATTGAAAGTTACTGTCTCTCTATGTGATGATTGCAGGGTGAATTGAGAAGAGGAAACAGCAAGATAAAAAATACAAGAGAAAAATTTAACTGAAAGGAGAAAAAAAAAGACCCACCAATCAGTACCAGTGATTTTAATTCGATTTGACCCACATCCACAACTGAGGTGATCTTTGGGGTTTGCGGTAGGATTATTTCTAAAATTTCGCCCTGACTGCCTGGTAAACAGCCAAGGGATCTTTAACTCTAATGTGCAGTGTTGTGATCTGCACACGGGACCTCCTTTTTCTTGTCTGTTTCTGATGGGACTAGGTATTGGTCCACCTACCTGGATCAGCTGGGTAGATTTTACAACAATAAAAAATCAAGAAAGATAACAATTACAATGTATATAGCAGTTGCTAATGGTCTTGTAATGTGTTATTAAATATTAATCGCATTAAAGTTTCAATCTTGAAGATCAACACTACATTATTTTTCTTTCATTCACTTTTTACGTGTGCACTTCTTCTGCTACGGTACTCAGTGGTCCAGAGACAAGATGTCAGCCTCTCCACCAAAAGGTTGTAGGTTAGTGAGGAAAACAAAGTTAAATACATTTTTCTCAGAGTACACTATTGTGGGGAAAAGTCTGGGCTAGCAGTTTCCTCGTGATTACAAACTGACTACACTATTGATTGTGCCACAACACCTCATGTCAGTTTTACCATCTTTTGCTTGGTGAAACCAAATTGAAATCATCTTCTCAGACAAAACATAAAACTCAAACATTGACAAAAGTAGACTTGAACAATTCATTCTTCCTCTGTGCAACATTAATTATATCTACTTCAGGAAAATGACACAAATAGCAAATGAAACTGAAATTTTATTGCTATTGACTTATTTATTTAAAGTCTTCAAGATGGGCTTGCAATTGCTCATATATATAGTAATGAGTATATAGCATAATTACTAGCTTCATTTTAAAAAAAAAAAAAAGTCACATACATTTCCTTAAAAAAAAACATCATCAAAATAGACTACAAAATGGCAATAACCCAAAACAGGTTTATAAAAAGAACAATTTCAGGTAAATTGATAACTAACTGCTAAATTACGTTTAAGCTCAAAGCCATCCTTGTATCTTTTTCTTGATCAAAATAAGGGGGGGGAAGGGGGCTATGCTTCCTAATACCAATACAAACCCAGAAAAGAATCCCTACACTATAACAAAAAATAACCCCCCCCCCACCAAAATTAACACAACATAAAAAAAATAATTAAATCAAATAACAATCAAACGGCAGCAAAAAAACAAATCTTTCACTCTAACTTGCCAAAATAAAATTGGTAGCTGCAACCTTAAATTGACACTAAGAGCAAAGTAATCATTCCACATACATAAATATAGAATATCCTATATTTTCATTCAGTTTTGTACGTTTACAAATAAAAGATCTCCAACAAATGATGAAGAATGACAATGGAGAACGCATAACAAATGAAATATCTAAAGTGTGAATCACCATAAACACATGATTCTAGTTTAACCATTCTTAATCTGTTCTTTCAAGATGAGGATACTCTGGCGCTGTTCTGGAGGTAGCAGTGCTATCTGTTCGTCAGTCAGTTGCAGTACTTGCATTATAAGGGCAGCCTGAAATGAGAACAGGGCAAGAGTTAAGTTATGGAGAAGGACCTGCAAGCTTTTATGTCCTATACTCTGACCATAATAAATCAAGAAACGTAGTGAAATGGCTGTCTTTCAATTTTGCATTATTATCCCATATATAATTATAACTGTTGTTGACAAGGAAAGGTTTCTTTAGTCTGTTTACATTTAGAAGATTCCCTGGTCAGATAAATTGCTGTACATTCTGACTCTCAAGCAAACTTAGCTGGTAGCTAACTAGTAACTGTCATTCGGGTGGATAATCCTAACACGTTCGTTAAGGAACCGCCTGCAAAGTTTGGAGCCAAAAGCTTTGAATCAATGAGACTTGGGCGGCCATTGATAATGATGACGACTGTAGGTGACAGGTGACATTTGGTAGATTTGTACTCCCATTAACAGAAAGAAATGTGTACCTGTCACAGCTACCAGCTGAAACAGAGATTTTCATCGTCAAAACTTTGTGTTTTCAACTTAACTCATGAGAAAATCTTTTATGTGATAAAGCATGGCGGCAATGCTGATGGATAACATAGCAAACATGGGTTATATGATGAACAGGCTAAAAAGTGTGATCTCCTTTCTATGTTCTCTTGCTGCATTTCACAAAAGTAACAACATTTCACCTTCTCTTGATCCTCTGTTGAAATGTTGGGTCCAGATGCTGAAGATGAAGTTGGGGTTCCATTCGTGTTTGAAGTAGTTGAAGGTATCTGAAAGTAAGTAAAAAGATGCAATTGCGATAGGATCATTGGCTCAAAACATTTTGTGTGTGTTGGGATAACTCACATTTTGACAAAAAAGCCATAGAAATAAAATTCCATTATCACTTTGTGGAGTAGGCATCCACTTCTCTGAGACTTTGATTCTCCTCTACAAACTTGCAGACACATGACCTTTGCACCTATGTTAAGACTTCTGTGATAATACGCATGAGTCAGGCAGGGGTGTGTCCTGTCATCAGACCTATTCAACCTCTACAGTGAAATAATACTGAGAACTCTTGGGAATATAGAGATGGAATGAAAGTTGGAAGAGTAAATTTAAATAATCTGAGATATGAAGACGACACAGATTTTAATTGCAGAATCAGAGGACAGTCTACAAACTATACTTGACGCGGTTGTAGAGGAAAGTGAAGCCAAAGGATTAAAACCAGTCATAGGAGAAATTGAATGCATTGTTTAATGTTACAACAACAAAAATCAAAACTATTCAAACATACAATATTTAAAGAAATGGACAGGCAATCAAACAAATGAAGAAATTCAAATATCTTGGAATGGATACATGATTACATCTGATGGACGATGTACACAAAGGTCAGGAAAAGAATTGCAATGGCAAAATATGCTTCCACAAAACTAAATCAAGTTATGCAGAAAAAGAAACTTAATGAATTTAAAGAATTTTGAAGGCCTTGTGCGGTCAGTGCTTATGTATGGTTGTGAATGCTGGTAAATGAGCAAACAAATAACAAAGAGATTAGAGAGGCAGTTGAAATGTGGTTCCTCCGTAGAACACTGAGAATATCATGGAAAGAAAGGAAGTCAAATGAGGAGGTCTGACTTGACACTTACAGGAAATATTAGAAAGAGAAAAATGAAATTCACTGGACATAGAAACAGGAAGGGACAACTAGAGCAATTAAGTATGTGAGGAAAGATCTCGGGAACAGAAATCAGAGCAAGACAAAGATTGACATACATACAAAGTCTTAAGGGGCGTCCGGGTGAGCTGTAACAGCGTTTAGTAGAGTCTTGGGCTCATAATACCCATTTTCCAAATCCACTCTAGAATGCTACTTCAACATCTTTAGAATCGAGTACATCAGTTGATTTTTTTATATAAAGCCTGAAAAGGTACTAATTCTATGGCCAGTTTTAATATGGCTGTATCATTCTGAAGAAAGTTGAATTTTCAAACCCGTTTTTCTCAAAAGATGTGATTTCTAGCATACAACGTTTTTAAAATCTTAAAATCTCAGAAAGTATTCATGCCAGAGTGTTGAAATTTGGTACACAGCTAGACTAGCATTTGTTATTGGGAACTAGAGATTTCCACTGGTTTATTTTGATTTTCATATCTTTTGTGCACCTTTAAAATCAAAATATTACAAAATTTATCAATAGTTATTTTTTAATAAAATACTGATTTTTTAAGCACATTTAAAAACAGCTGAGATAAATTAAATATGTCTTACTCCTTATTTAAGGGTTTAAAGAATATGTCTGAAAAGAATTTCATTGCTAGCCCATATACTTTTTGAGATTTTAAGATTTTAAATTTCGGCATCAAAATACAACATGGCCGCCGTTACCATGGCAACCGAATACTTTTTCCCAAATTTTTTTTACCTTTACATAGTAACTTAGATGCAAGCAACACATTGGCAGGAAAAAATTAGCCAAAATGCATTAGGGAAAAAAGTGAAAATTCAGTAGGACACCCCCTTAACAACTGGGCTAAAATTGGGAATATCAGCAATAATAACTTCGTCAGATCCTCAAATAATATAGAGTAGAATGGAGATCCATGACCGCCAATGCCTGCCTCAGACTCGGCACATGAAGAGAGATTATATGATGCATGAGTTCAATTTAGTAACCCTATAGAGCCATGTAGAGCTTCTACAAGAATATGACTGCAATTAGAAGCAATCAGGTTTCAGCATTTTTCTCGTTATGTTTAGTTAATTGGAAGCATTACAGTTTGTTACTTTGATGAAACTGTTGGGGTTTTCTATTTCTCATTTTAAGTAATACAGCGTTGTTTAATTCTCTTCAGAAGGCCATAGTAATTAAAACAAACTTCTGCTTCATTTTCAAAGAGGACATATGGCGCTTCAAAAGAACCTTTGAATTTTAGCCAAGCCTTGATAAAAAGATACATCATTACTAGGGGTATGGCAGCAATGGATGTCAACCAAATTGATACGGATTCCATGAAAACATAAATCATCAGTTTTTCATGAAAACACAACACATCAGATTTCCATGAAAACATTAAACATCAGATCTCCATAAAAACATAAAACATCAGATTTCCATGAAAACATAAAACATCAAACTACCATGAAAACATGAACTATGCTAGTTTTGAAATTCAAACATACCTGGCTAGGGACAGGAGGTCGGGGATTTCAGTATGAGCACCTGGCGGGGCAAATGGACGAGAATCTCCAAGGTCACCTTGTAAAACACAACAACCCAGTTTCAATATATGTGAACGCGTACATAAGATAGGATATGATGAGATAAGACAATCTTTTATTGTCTAACAAGAAAACAACGGGGTGATTATTTTGTACAAATAAAAAAAACGAACAATAAAGCAATAAAGAAAACGTAGATATATATACAAAAGAATGAAATAATATAAAGCTTGATAACATATATATGTAAATAGCTGTGCTATACATGCAGTTGAAACAGCTTAAGCCAAGATAGCTAATTAAGGGATTTTTTCTTTCTGTTGAAAAAACAGTGCTTGAAATAATACTATCATTATTGTATTGCCAACATGAACACAATTTCTTTTGAGGGTGGGGGGGAATGGGCATGAAAGGTAAAAAAATAATATTATCTGAATGGAGAAGACAAAATGGCCCTTGTATTTAAACAATACCTCAACATTCCAAAATGAATCAGTTGAGCTGTAACGCAGGATTTGGATTTGCAATCAATGCATGGGAAAACTATGAAAACACTTTGGTCAGTGAACAACAAACGGAATAGACTAAACAATGTACAAAATGACTCATAGACTACCCAAGGTCTGACACAAGGTTATGGCGTGGGTACCCAAAAAAGTAGGGTGGTTTAAAATATTCGCAACTTCTTTTATTTTGCTATAATTTTTTCTTCATCTTTTAAACACAGAGAGAGAGAGAGAGAGAGAGAGAGAGAGAGAGAGAGAGAGAGAGAGAGAGAGAGAGAGAGAGAGAGAAGAAAGAGAGAGAGAGAGAGAGAGAAGAGAGAGAGAGAGAGAGAGAGAGAGAGAGAGAGAGAGAGAGAGAGAGAGAGAGAGAGAGAGAGAGAGAGAGAGAGAGAGAGAGAGAGCCTCTCTCTCTCTCATTATCACACACTGACACATAGGTGAATGATGGTACTATCTTTTACAAGAAAGCAATGCTCCTATTATAAAGTTTACATTCTAATTACTAATAACATTACAGCAGGTAGGCTACATAATGAGTCTATTGTTGTACAGATACCTCAGTGTACGTCTGTATGATGCATTGTTACAATAATAGTATTATGACAACGTTAGTTGTACAGCATAGGTTTACACTGAAAGTTGAACAGTTGAGAAAGTCAGATTTGCGGGACAGGCGACGCGTATGCGGGTTGGACGACTGTAATGCGGGACTGTCCCTCAAAATGCGGGACGCTTGGCAACCCTGCTATGGTGTAAGTGGGTTCGCGTGATCGCACCTGTGCGACAATGGTAGTCTAAAATCATATGCTTAAGATAAAAATACAAAACTAAAGGAAAAGAAAAATCAACAACAAAAAAAACCCCCAAAACAATTTAGCACCTTTTGGCCGTAGCATTCCCAGGTCAGGACGAGGTGGCATGGGAGGTCTGGGCAAAGGCATCATGTTCATCATTGGAACTGGAATATGATTAGTGGACACAATTTAGAGATCATATTACTTCAACTCACAAAGGTGCCAGACAAAAAAGAGAAAAAGTGACATTCACGTAAATATTGCTTTTAGGTAATGTTAAAAAATAAATAAACAAGTTACTGAACATAAAAAAAATCCATATCATTTCTGTTATTCCGGGCAAAGCCAGGGACTTAGCCAGCGCATCAATATTCACCTTCATGTCCAAAATTTCAGATTTAATGTAACATATATCATTTGGTCTAACACCAGGGCCACGGACGTTAAGGGTGGTTGCCATTGAGGCTTTTAGGGTTAACGTCGAGAAAAGGACTATTTTCCTCCGTTTGCCTTGATCCCCCCCCCCCCAACTTTTGAGAATGGACATGTTTTGGACCAATAATTCAAATATTTAAGGTTTTTGCAGTCTCTCAATACGTGTAAATGGATACTTATCACGGAGGTTCCACTATAACAATCTCAACCCGCTACAGAAACAAAGACAGAAAAACTCCCCGAAACAACCCCCCGCCCAAAAAAACCCCAGAGTAAAAACACATGAGCAAAACAAAAACCGCAAACCTTGTGGTCTAATTCCTGGCATTGGCAATTGGGTTTGATTCATATTAGGCTGAAAAGAAGGAACAAGAGCAGGTAAAGATTAATTTAATGCCACATAAATATATATATAATTTCCATTTTGACCACAGGTCATGTCTTCTTATAAAACTCATTTTGGACCAATCATATTTCTTCCCTATTTTCATCACACTATCTTTTTGGAGTGATATGTACTCTTTGAAATCAGACTGTAAAAAAATGACTTTCAGAGACGGGAGTTAACCTTAAATAGTCAAGTGTCGATTTTCAAGAATTCAAGTATAAGTAATAACATAATGCAAGCTACAACTTTGTAATTGCCACACCAATAACAACACATCATTAAATGGTGAAAATAAACCACCCATAACATAAAAAAAAAGCCCTTGGAGAGATATTCTAGGAACATTTTCAATGATCTAAGGGTGAATTGAGAGGACACAGCAAGATGAAAGATAAGTGAAAGAAGGAAAGGAAAGAAGCAGGACATACCATTAGCGCCCACAGGAATATTCAGTCACAAACAATAAGATTTTTTATTAACAAAAAAGCAAAACAAAATCGAAAATACAATTAATAAACAATATTTCAATTAATAGCAAAATTTCTTCACTTACCCTGGCAGAGCTGTTTTGGCTGTTCAAGTTTACCTTAGGCTGGGTTTCATCTCTTGACTGGGAATAGAAAAATTATACAAATGTTTCATCTCAGTACAAGTGTTTCATCTCGGCACAACATTGACTGGGAAAAGAAAATTACTGTTTCATCTCAGTACAACATCGACTGGGAATAGAAAAATTACACAAATGTTTCATCTCAGTACAACATTGACTGGGAATAGAAAAAATTACACAAATGTTTCATCTCAGTACAACATTGACTGAGAAAAGAAAAATTACACAAATGTTTCATCTCAGTACAAGTGTTTCATCTCGGCACAACATTGACTGGGAATAGAAAAATTATACAAATGTTTCATCTCAGTACAAGTGTTTCATCTCGGTACAACATTGACTGGGAATAGAAAAATTATACAAATGTTTCATCTCAGTACAAATGTTTCATCTCCCGCACAACATTGACTGGGAATAGAAAAACTACACAAATGTTTCATCTCAGTACAACATTGACTGGGAATAGAAAAATTACACAAATGTTCATCTCAGTACAACATTGACTGGGAATAGAAAAATTACACAAATGTTTCATCTCAGTACAACATTGACTGGGAAAAGAAAAATTACACAAATGTTTCATCTCGGTACAACATCAACTGGGAATTTTTTTTTATACCCGTTAGACGTGCATATTAAAGATTCCTTGGCTGTTTTCAGGACAGTCCAGGCAAAATTAAAAATCCTACCAAATACCCCTGACTTAGTTGTGAATGGGGGTAAAATTAATTCAAATCAAATATCTTTTAGTGCTTTCTATATTCTATATGATCATACCATTGCAACTTGGGGATCCACAATTTTCATCACAATTTGTGCTTGAAGAAGAGCGTATGCCAACTGAGGGTTTTGAAGAAGCATGTTTCTAGCCTCATTGGGATTATTCTGGATGCAAAGCTGAGATACAAAATTATTAATGGATTGAGTGTGGAGTAACTAAATTGAAAAAAAAATAATATCAATAAATCAATAAAATGATAATCTATTTCCTTGCATAATGCATCTATGATAGTTATAAATGTATGTTAACTATAAAGTTACTAACTATATAAATTTCACACCAAAAACTTATTTTGAAAATAAAATACAAAAAGCAAAAGTACAAAAAAAAACTCTAACAAAAACCAAAAGTGGACTTAAATTTAAATCCTTTCACTTAAAAAAAATAAATAATAGGCGAAATTTGAAATAAAAGGGGAGGGTAGGAGGAAATTATGTAATGGGAAACATGAAAGCTGGAACCTGGGGTGGCTATGTAACCTGAAAGCTGCTAGGAAAGCTGCTATGTAACATGAAAGCTGCTATGTAACCTGAAAGCTGCTATGTAACCTGAAAGCTGCTATGTAACATGAAAGCTGCTATGTAACCTGAAATCTGCTGCTGAAATCTGCTAAACCTGAAATCTGCCATGTAACTGCTATGTAAACCTGAAATCTGCTATGTAACATGAAATCTGCTATGTAACCTGAAAGCTGCTATGTAACCTGAAATCTGCTATGTAACCTGCTAAAGCTGCAACTCACTCACCTTCATTTGCTTCATGAGTTCAAACATCTGTTCTGGGGGCAAACTGGCAACTGCTTTGGAAATAGCTTCAGGCGCTTTCTCTGGTTCAACACCTTCCCCGTAAGGAGACTAAAAATGAAAAGACTTTGAATAGGTTGATGCAACTTATGAGTTTTCTCAATCTCTATGCTTACAAAATTAAAGGAAAATTTCGCTGTTTCCCATCTCTGAGTAGAATTTTCATTCATCTAAGCCACCACTTTGAGCAGGTTTTGTGATTGATGAAAAAGTTGGAATCGTAATTCATATCTACCCGCATAACCCCAGTATCCAAAACTGACTCGATATTATCATAGCACTTGATAACAATCAGGATGTAACATGCTTGTCACATATTAGATATAGTTTTACATTATCTCTGAAAAAAAATAAAAAAATAAAATGACGAAGTAAAATGACAATACATAATCCATACCATAGCTGTCAACCTTTTCAAATAGGAAAAAGACTGACCAAAATAATTCAGGTTGCCTGACACCTTGTGATATACCAGAAAAGATTGACAATTTAAGTTATATTGAATTAACTGAATTAAGGCAAGTAACAAAAACTCCGCCGATGGCTGAACTTTCTGGCAAAGTGCGATGGTAATTTTTTAAACTAGACTTTCATTCCAATCTTTCTGTGTTACGAATCTCTGCCGTTAAATTTGGGTTTCTTTAAACAAAAATTTAGACCAGCTAACTTCCAGAAGACGAAAATAGGAAAAATATAATGTCATGTGAAATACAAAATCACAAACCATATTTTCGCATAAAATCAACCAAATCAACCCATAGATTTGAAATAACCACATACAGACAGCATTTACCTTAAAAGTAACAAAATAACACATATTGTGAATAATAACTAATTACGGTTATGAACTTACCAAACCTATATATATATATATATATACAGTATGTACATATTAACAGATGAACTGTTGACTCCATGTTCTTTGGATGTGGATGAAGAGTTTAAGGAGTCCATGGTAGCTCTCTTACACTGTCCTAAGAATTTCTCTGTAAGGAGAACAGACTTAGGCAAAGATGTTGACTTGCACACCAACAATGAATTCAGCATTGTAACTGTTAAGCTGGATCTGCCTTCATTCCTGTTTTTCCTCACCAAAGAGAAAATTCTTTCAGGGGATGCTGAGCACACTAAGAGCAAGTCTGGCCAAATTTTGAAAAGCCAGGGAATCAACATGATGCAGAAGAATATTCCACTGCTTGTCACATCTGTCATCATTTGAGAGTGCTGGTGGAAGGATGGCACTTTGCTATAAAGTCTAGCCAGACGAGTATTTTTTCTAAAGTCTTGTTCTGATAAGGACGCAGTGCCTGATTTTGAATTGGTATCAGTGGAAACCAAGAGTCAATTATGCTATTTGTTTGGCACTGGCTTGGTTTCTTTGACTTGGAATCTTCCCTCTCTTTAACTTTCAGGATGTATTCCCTAAGAGGCTTCCATAACTCAATTACTCGTTTTAGAGATTTTGAAAGACATAACCACCTAGTGGGGCAATGCTTGAGCACTTTTTTAGTTTCCTGATTGTATAAACTTTGAACATCCCTAAATTCTCCTTTGCTTCTTCTCAGAATGATGAAAAAAGTAAAAAACATCAATAAAAAATTCATGCACATCCAATGGCAGTGCACTGACAGCCTTTTTGGCAGCTAAGTTTATTAAGTGACACCCACAACCTAATGAAATCATGTTGGGGTTGTCCTTCTTTAAAAGTGTTGAGACACTGCCTTTCCTTCCGACCATTACACTGGCATTGTCAGAAATAAATGCAAGGCAATTGTTGAGAGGAATTCTGACTTTGCTAATTCTCCAAGGACAAGTCCCTTGATATTCAGTGATGTTGAATCTTCTCCAGTTCAACAATACTTAATAATTTGTTGTTATTGCCTCCTTTGCTTCATCATTAACTGTAATGACAATTGGATACAATTTTTGTTGATGATCATTACTGCCATCGGTTCCTAAGGAGAATGCACACTGTTTCATTTTGCTAACTAATTCTTCAGTACATCCCTCAAGTAATGGATGATGCTATTGCAGTTGTTTTGGTGCGACCGCATTTCAATTTTTTCGCATCTGAATCCGGACACATTTCTCTGAGAAGGGATCCAAATTGATCACTGATTGAAATTGGCAGGTTACATTCCACAACAAATTTAGTCCACAATACTTCTGCCCTTGTTACTGAGAAGTCTCTGTCTTTGGTCATAAAACCACTGATGTCTCTACTGTACTGGCTATCCTTCATGGCTGAAGCATGTTTTGTAGTTTCAATGTGTTTCCTAATATCATCCCTCCCTCCACTGGCAATGCGTATGTCTAAGCCACATGGCACATAATGTGCAAAGTTATTCTCCTTTCAAGGAAATTTTTATGCAAGGCCATTCCTTCCTATACGATTCACGAAATTTAACACCCTGCTTGGGTTTCTTACTTAGTGGTGGCTGCGGAGAACTAGACCTAGGCCTAGATGAAGGAAGTCTATCAGAATCAGACACAGATTTTGCATCTGTATTTCCAGAATGTTGCATTGGTCTTTTTTCAGAAACCGACCCATGACTGCTCTACTAATAGTAATAGTCTAGCTCTATCTTTAGATCTGTCACTTTACCGTAAACCGTAAATTACGCAACAAGTCACAATCACAATGAAAATCCTCCACGAAATGATTAGAATCCCACTGACACTCAAAGGCAATGAAACTCATCCATGAAATGATTATAGTCCTAAGTCCCACTGGCATTCAAACTCAAAGGCAATTCGATAAGCCTCGCTAGCACTCAAATTCAAATGAAACAAAGGCTGAGAACGACGGCAATAAAAATCCTACCACAGAAATATCGAATCGATGTATACACAGTTTCAGCAGTTCTTAATAATCTTTTTTCGTGACGCATCATTTCGGGAATATTATGGCCATATTGTGTTGTCGGGAAAAGAGGCCTAAAATCGTGATTTTCCCAACAAATTCGGGAAGGTTGGCAGGTCTGAAAATTACAGTTACCTTAACCCTCATATAATATACATACTTTTCAAGATAAATACAGACCTGCAGACTAAAACACAAAAACCCCAACACAATTCGTGTTATTACATAAGTTTTACGCAATAGCTGGCAGCTACGATAATCTAATGCAATTACTAAAACTTGACAGACCTCCATGGCTTGAGCTCCCAACGCTTGCTGGAGGCTCTTCCCGTCATCCTTGCTCTGTTCACCGGCCGCAACTCCCACACGCAAAGGCCTTCCATTGAAATCAACATTGTTCAGATTACGCATGGCGCTCTGGGCAGTTTCCGTATCTTGGTATTCACAAAAGCCATATCCCTTGGGTTTGCCAGATTCCCTGTCATATACCAATCTGCAAAGGAGAAATTGATCTGATTGATGACAAACTCAGTTGGCAGTCATCAAAAGATGTGATTTTATGTGTATGATGAAAAACGAAAAAATTATATAGATCTGATAATTGAAGCTCTTCCAGGATCGGCATACCAGCTTGTTGCGTGGATTGGTTAACATTGTAGATATGATTTCATGGAGCTCTAGGCTTCTTCTAGACAATATGAATTTCGAAAATAATAAAGAGGAATAAAAAGAAACTACCCCTCTCTTCTTCCCCACACATACCAAACCCAAAACAAGAGGACAAAAACTAGCCCCCTGCCCCAGTGAAGGAAAATATAATACAATAGTTGTTGGATAAAAGCACGTTCTGCATAAACACGCTCCTACATCTGCTGACCGAATTTTTACTTTATAATAAAAGTGTTCTCATAAACACATGGTATGCATAAAAGCACACTTTTTCATGCGCCCAAAGGCTGTGCATTCATCCAGCAACTACTGAAATAAATACAGATAAAAACAAAACAAAGTTTACCTTTATTAACTCAAGTGGCAAACACATCATGCTAAACATAACTATGTGTAGGCACACCAATAGAGAAAAAAAAAAAAGAGAGAAAAGAAATCTGAAGAAAAAAAGACCAAAAAAAAGTGAAAAAACACACAATTTTTTTTTTTTAGAAAATCAAATGGCAAACACAAAATGTGAAACAAAACCATTGTAAGCAATGCAATAGAGACTGAGAAAAAAAGGCAAAGATGAAGAGAAAGAAAAAGAAAACAAGAGAAAAAGTGAAAAACATCTTTGAAGGATCATACTTATAGTGTATGACTCAAATATAACAAAAAAGTGTGTGAGAAATACAAAGAAAATTATTTTAGTTATGTTAAAATCATGTTTACCTGAAGCTCTTAACTGGTCCAGCTTGCTCAAACAAATCCTTCAATTGCTCCTCTGTGGCATCATAAGGAATGTTTCCCACTAAAGCCAATGTAAGGATAAAAAATACAATTGAAATTTTACAAAATGAAAAAGAAATACATAGCTGCAAACCTTTTCAAATTGAAAACAGACTGACTGTAACATTACAGAAAACAATTATATGAGGCGTTGTAGCTAACTGTAATCTAGACAATAATCATGCTCAGTCTACAGATTTGTACTAAAATTAGTCTGTTTGGAGGTCTTTTAACCCTTACGTTGCCACCCATTTTACACTGGATGTTTTGCCATTTCCACACATTTTGGCTGAAATCCTTAGAAGTGACTCAAATCAGTAAAAAAATTGTCATTTCTAAACTACAATAGATATTCAATTGAAACTTTTAGGACATACTAATGATATATTTTGATACAAGAATAACTATTCAAAGTATGCAAATGAGGTCATGTGATTATGGCAGCCATCTTAGATTTTGACAATTTATGTTCATATCTCAGTGAAAATGACAGTTTATGGTCACAAGATACACCATTGTGAAATATAATGTGACACTGTTACGTCTCAGATCTGAGCAGATTTCAGTTTTATAGTGAGTGTGCGTTTGAGTGTATTTGTCCGCCTACAGTGTCTGCTTTTCCCGTCCTACACTCACCTCTTTTTATAATATTTTGAATCCATCATTTTGGACGCTCACCCCCCCCCCCCTCCCCAAACCCCTTGCTGTCCTCCTCATGACATTGTTGTTAGTGAAGAATGTTCTTTTGAGCCAATCAGCTTTCGTTGCCATGGAATTGCTGCAAGCTAAGAATATTGTATTATCTTTTTGAACCAATCAGTCTAAACTCAACCCCGCTTTCGTTGCCATGAAACTGTTGTGAGCTAAGAATGTAGTGTTGTCTTTTTAAGCCAATCAATTTGGACTCATGATGCCCCCACATTTCCTTCTGATCTACTAGAGTCAAGTCGCCGGTTCTCGCACACGCCCACCTTCGCACACTTCGTGCTTTCGCGTCGATTGTTACCGAAATTACGCTATTTTCCCCGCCACCACGTATCGCACATACGTAGTTATCCTTTCCCTTCGTTTCCTACCTATTTTTGAGACGACATGTCCTTATCTGCTATATTTTTTTACAAGAAAATCTTCGCGAATCGAGAAGTAAGTAAGAACATCCGCCATTTTTATTTTTCGCTGGTGGGCCCTGTAACTTTACTTAAAGATATGGAATTATGGGAATAATTATATATTTAGTTTTTGTTGTTGAGAATGACTGGAAAATCCCTTCTATATTTAACTATGCCTTGGAATGCCGCGTGTTTGTAGCTATTATGCTGTTTATGGGACTGTGCGAAAGGGGGATCAGTTTTCTATAGGAGTGCCACTAATCGTACGGGCGCCCAACTCACTCATATTTGAGTAAATTGAGTAGTAAAGCATAATACCAAGCTGACTACGGCTATTTTTTGTGGGTTTTTAAAACTACGTTTTGCTGGAGAGAGAAAAAGAGAGTTCATATTTTAATTTTTGAGTAACAAAACTGATTAACAAATCTTTCACTTTCAGAAATGACTTCAACTATAAAATCTCGCCTAAAGAATATAAAATATTCTGAGTTGGTGAGAAAGACTGAATTTTGTGAATGGATTGGCTGCGATTGTGGGAGGTGGTTTCACATAGGTTGTCTGAAGGATGCAAGTTTGCAAGGAATGAGCATGAATGAGATTGAGAAAATAACATGTTTATGAAAGTTGTAAAGTATTATCATAAATAAAATCATGACTTTTATATCCATCATTTGTTTCTCAGCTCTTCTGTTTTACACTACAGTGTATGACTGCTGGTGCTGCCTGTGCGATATCATGTGTTTTAATTAAGGTGTGCGAGAGTGAGTGGGTAACTGCTGGTGCTAGCTGTGTGACATGAGTAAATTAATTGTGAGTAAATTAATTGTGCGAGGGTTACGGAACTGTTTTGGGGTGAGTTAGCCATTGTTAGCAATGAAACAACTCTCAAAGCTTTTAACTGAGCTAAATTGTATTAAAACTTTGGATTCGATCATAAATCGGGTCATTTACAGTGCACTTAGAGACTGTGCGAGTGCCAGAGCACAGGCTGTGCGACTTCAGGCACCTCTCAAGTTTGCTGTGCGAGATGGGGGAAACCATAATGGTCGTGCGGAAGAGGGTCGTGTGCGAAAGTCAATCACACAATGGGCTCGACACGCCATCTCTCGCTCAGGAAAAGATAACTCTTAAACATGGCAGCATCAAATTCAGGATCAAGCACAAAGAGCGTAAGTTACAAGAGTGACATGCCCCTTCTGACGGTAAGTGTGCGAGTGCCGGCGACTTCACTATGTATAATCTGGTTATTGACTTGCTCACTCTTTCTTGCTGTGTGCATCTGGTTGTGAGATAGATTCTAATGTGTTTGAAAATTTTCCAGGGAGACGGTACGGTATTGTTAAGTTGACAGTAAGAAATATTTCAGTTTGATACAGAGAGTGAGACATTTGAATATATATTATTAAACTCGAACCATAGATCTAGATCTACAAGTCACACCTGCCTTCCTCACTATCATTGTGAATGTAGCATAGTATAAGTTTCAATGTCTTTTAATTTGTAAACCAGTTCAACTTCTCACGAATAAAACATTTCAAAATGAGTGTACCAAAAACTGATCTCTGAGCTCTGTCGAGTGAATTCTGGCCACCGGCATTAGACTGGGATTGATTGGAGTGTTGTGGTTGGAGACCCAAAAGCGCTTCAAAAGACGCAGCCATGTTGACAAGCGTATTGACTGAAGAGTGAAGACGGAGTCGGCAGACAGGAAGTAAATTAGATTGTACTCCATGCATTGAAGAGTCAAATATTCTGTTTAGTGTCTCCTCTTCTGCCCCTGCCCCATTTCTTTGGAACCCGAGAGGATCTCAAGGCAAGGTCAAATACACGACGGCAACTGTGATATTATCTAGCTTACGGAATGGCAGCGTCGTTGTTGAAATATGTTAGGAAGAAGGAATTCAGAGATTGGATATCCAGGTATATTTCATGATAGATTTAAGAAACTAGAATCTAGATCTAGATCTCTGTGATCACACAGTAGTAGTGTAGCCTTGTCTACTTCTAGTCTCTATACCAACTCATTTGGAATAGAAACTGCACACCTGACATTTTTGCTTTTGTTTATTTACTCATTTTAAAGGATATAATATGACAAGTTTCTTAGGTGGAAAATGAATCATGTCTATGGTACTCCTTAACAATTGGGGTGGAGATAATCACATTTTATTAGCACCGCCAAGATTTCAATTACGCTTAGATCTACCTCAAACACGATTACAAACCCAGTTTATGCTCAATACTGGGCATGGTCCCGATAGCCCTCTCATTCTCCTTGCTATGTCGATTGACAGAGCGCCACACGACATGTTATGAAGGGCTTCTGACTCTCACGTGAGTGTTTTCCAGTTGTCTTCCTATTATTACTCCCAGATTAAAGCACCATTACTGACCACTAAATGAAGTGGAAAATACACTGCGGTGGAGCTAAAGTCCGGGCAGTGGACAGGTAAAGCACCTGTACGGGGAGTAGATGATCCCGCCCTCCACGAGTCTCCTGCTGCCTTGCAGACAGGTCTTGGCTGACCCAAGGCTAAGGGAGTTAACCCTGAAAGAAAACAACCTGCTGCCTTGCAGGTTGGTCTTGAATGCCTAAAGGCTAAGGGAGTTAACCCTGACAGAAAATAACAAGGCCTGGTAGGGGGCCACAGGGTGACAGCCCCACCATCTGCCTAGGGTACAGTGGGCTTATCCCCTACTTATCCAAAACAACCTGATTCAAAGTAATACAATGCTATACCTGGCTTGAACTTTCAAGACGACTCTGGAAAAGAACACGGACTGTGATTTTTGGAACATGGAATGTTAGGGCAATTAATGGAAAGGAGTTACAATTAGCTGAAGAAAGGAAAAAATTCAAAGTACACATTTTGGCTATTACAGAAACAAAGAAAAAATGACAAGGAATAGAAAATGTTGGACCAAATCATGCTTTGATCTTTTCAGGAGTAGATATCAAAGATAGAGCTAGAGCAGGAGTAGGCCTCCTAATGTACAAAAGGCAAGAAATGCTACTAGAAAGTTGGAAATTTGTAAGCCCACGGCTATTAGAGGTAAATATTAAACCAAAAGGAAGAGAAATTAAATTATTAAAGCTTATGGACCAAACGAAGATGCCCCCAAAGAAGAAAAAGATATCTTGAAAATGATTTACAAATAGCTGCAGAGAATCTCAAACCCAAACAGGAATTAGTGGTTTTAGGAGATTTAAACTCTAGAATAGGCAACAATGTAGAAACATTAGGAGGAGTAATAGGTAAAGAAGGAGAGACAACAACTTCTCCAAATGGAGAGAGACTAATAGATTTTTGCCTAAAGAATAACATGAAAATAGCTAACACATTTTTTCCTCATAAAGATACCCACAAATATACAAGAGTAAATGAAGACAGATGTGAAAAGTCAATCATAGACTACATAATAGTTAACAGCTCCCTTTTTTACAGTACAATGGATGCTAGAGTTAGCAGAGGAGCTGAAATATTTAGTGATCATCACCTAGTGATAGCCAAAATGAGATTATTAACTGAAGAAAACAAACAGAAAAGGAAAGGAAGAAAGCTAATAAACTCAAAATAGAAGAACTAGATAAACCATTAATAAAACAAATGTACCAATCCAGGATAAAAAGATCTATCAGTGAAAGGCAGATGGATCTGAAGGAAAGCACAATAGAAGAAAAGTGGCAAATATATAAAGAAACACTCCTCAGTTGTACTGAAGAGGTCTGTGGTAGAAACAAATTAAAGGAGATGGGAAAAGGACAGCATGGTGGAATGAGAATGTCAAGACTAAGATCAAAGAAATGTAAGATGCCTGGAAGAAATACTTGCAAACAAAGTATCTGAAGAATTTGATGTAGATATAGGATTAAGACAGGGTTGTATTCTTATTCCTCTTTTATTTATCACATTTATGGATTCAGTCGCAAAGGCATCCTCAAACATGAAGAAAATGAATGTAGGTATGTGGAAGCTCAAACAGTAAATGTATCAATGCTTTCATTTGCTGATGATTTAGTCCTGTTTGGAAAATCAGAAAGGGATCTCCAGTCAAATATCAATATAATGAATAATGAATTAAATAAAAGAGGAATGAGAGTAAATGCAAAGAAAACCGAAACAATGCTAGTAACTAGGGAAGCTAAAACACAGAATCTTAAATTAGGCAGGGAGAATTTAGAACAAGATTAAAGCTACAATTACTTAGGAGTAATGATTAACTCAGAGGGAAAACTAAGAGAAGAAATCAGCCAGAGAATCCAAAAGGCAAGTGCAATATATAACCACCTAGGAAAGGCATTTGTAGATAAACAAGAATTGTCAACAAAAACCAAAATGGCAGTAGTATACAACACAGTTTATTGTCCTACTCTCCTCTATGGCAATGAAACCTGGACCTTAGACAGTAGGGAATACAGTAGAGTGCAGGCAGCCGAAATGAAATATCTAAGAAGAGTAGTAGGGAAAACTAAAAGAGATAAAATCAGAAACACAGCAATAAGAGATCAAACCAAAGCAGATAGCATAAAAACTAAGATAGAAATGGATCAACTGAGATGGTTTGGGCATGTTAACAGAATGAATGACAATAGAATAGCTAAATCAGTATACAGTGCTGAAACTCAAGGTAAAAGACCAAAAGGCAGACCTCGGAGAAAGTGGGAAGAAGATATAAAAGAGGCATTAACGCAAAGAAATTTAACTTTCACAGAAGGAAACAGAAACTGTCAGGACAGGGCAGCCTGGAGAAAGATCATTTCGGGCATCTAAAACCCATACACTGGAAGGTAGAATGGGAGCTGATAAAGAAAGAAGGAGCTAAAGTGGGAATAACAATAGGGAGACAACTTGAGTCAGATAAATGGGGATTCAAGAGTCTTCCTATTACTCCCACTTTAGCATCGCTGACCATAGGCACAATAGTGGGAAATACATGGCGGCAGTGCTTAAACGGGAGTAATAATAGAGAGACTTGGGAAGGCAACTTGAAAACACAAGAGCGGGGCTTTTTGTTGTTCGTTTTAATGCAGGGGGGGCAAGCCCCCCCCCCCCCCCCCTCCCCCTCTCTCTCTCTCTATATATATATATATCTATATATATATATATATATATATATATATATATATATATATATATATATATATATATATATATATATATATATATATATATATACACATATATATATATATATCTCAGTATTGTATGTGTGTCTCTCCCCTTCTATCTTTCTTAGGTCTTGTGTCATGATTCAACATTAGGTTTAGATCTATGTAGTGTGCATGATTTGATCTGAAGATATGTCTGTGTGTGTGCCTCTCTCTCTCTGTATCTTGTATTCTTTGTCACTCTCCTTCTATGTTATCTTTCTTGGTCTTGTGTTTCTCTCCCTCCCTCTCTATTTGTGTCTTGTATGTGTGTGTATGAGTATGATGTGTTTCTCTCTCCATTTGTAGGTGTTGTGATACTCTCTCTGATGCTAGGAACAATAAAATGACACGCTTACCGCGAGGTACTCGATTGGTCATCTGTAATTGGCAATACATTCGATACTAATGCCGAATAGCATTTTTCTCTCTCACTACTATTCATTAATGACGAATAGTCACTCATTTTTTAAAAATGGGAATGAAGTGAAAATATTGGGGGGGGGGGGGGGGGGGTGGTTCAGGGGGATCTCCCCCTGATTACACGAGAACCTACTTAAAAACAATGATACATAATTTGACAAAGATTATGTATCAACAAATATTAAAGACAGTCTAGGATCAACTCAAAAGGCTTCCCCCTGAATAAAAGTCATAAGATAAAATAAATAGATATTGATACTCAATAAAATACCTATAGATATCCGATAGTGAAGTTATTATTTGGCATAAGAATTCAACACGACCTAGCGGCAATTTTTAGTTACATTCATTTCTGGGTCAAACGGCATGAATTTTTAAGGAGTGCCCATGTCCATTTTTGTATGATGGATAAAAAAGACCCATACACTGTCAACAACGTTTGAGTCTTTTTTGTTTATCAATACAGAAATGGATATGATTCATTTTCTACCCGAAAGGTTTGTCCTGTCTCTTGAAATAGGTAAATAAGAGATGTGCAGTTTCTTTTGCACATGAGTATATTAGGCTAATAGGCCAAATTAATTACTTTATTGATATGATATTGTATCATAGAATCTAGTTTACATTTAGATCTATTTAGAAATCTAGTTCTCAGTTCTCTCTGGAGATCTGGATTCTAGATTCTAGCTACTTCTACAAGGTTTAGAGCCATTTTTTCCACCTCAATGCCTGGTGCTTGGGAAGCAGAGAAAACGGACATTTAGGCGAAAGTAGGTCAGTGCAACAATTTGGGAGTTCATCCAGCATGGTTCAGAAATTCAACATTTACGAAAAATTCAATGTGAGAAACAGGGATACCTGGAAACCATTTAGCTCTTTAATAATAATAATAATAATAGTGGACATTTATAGTGCGCAGCTTTTCCCCCCAATAAGGAGGCTCTGTGCAAAATTACACCAAAAATCACATAATTCTAAACATCAAAATGGGATTGAAAAAAATTATGTTTTTAAGTTTTGTTTAAAAACAGTTAATTAGGGCGAGGGTTTAATGCTGGCTGGCACTGTGCAGTTTGTTCCAAGTGGTGGCACCAAAATGAGCAAACGTTCGATGGCCAGCCTGAAGTCGAGTTCTTGGTGTTCATAATATCAGGCGGTCGTCAGATGATCGTAAGCACCTGCCTGGAGATACGTTGGCGCAGATCTATCCAAACACTTGTACACAATAGATGCTGCCTTGTACTTGATTCTTTCCTAAACTGGTAGCCAGTGCAATTGGAAAAGGAGGTGTAGCTTCATTACCCGCGCGGTTTTATTTAAAATCAAATGAACTGTGTTGTTCTGGATGACTTGTAGACATTTGATGTTCTTTAATGATGCTCCAAAAAGAAGGAAATTACAATAGTCGAGTTTTGAAAACATAATTGATGTTACAAGTTTTTGACAAGCATCTTTTGCAGGATGTTGACAAATTTTTGAAAATCTTTTGAGGTCTAAAAGTAAATTTAGCACTGAGGTGGTGATCGTGCAGGCGGTTTGTCCGTCGCTCGCCACGAAGACCCGAATGCACAATGGATACAGCCAATGCTAGACAGGGGAGCAATAAAACTGTTCACACCTTGTCCCTCGATCGCGATGCGTGCCTGGTCTTACGACATAAAGAAAGAGCCGTGGATTTAGATTCTAATTGCCCAGTGACAAACCAGTGATCCACTGTAACAAACGCTGTGCTGTGTGATGGGTGGAGTTATGAGGAGAATACTGGTCATCTTTTATTACATTACAATGGATAGGTAATGAAGGGTGGTTACAATGCAGAACACGTTGTTGACAGGCATAAGCCATATTTAACGATGTGATTACATGTATGATAAAAAGGAAAGAACTTTTAATCAATTACAAACGTATTTTATGATGATTTGGAGACAATGATACCTGCAGTTGCCGTTGAGAGTGGGCATTTAGGCAAAAATCTTGGTTTTGAATGGGCAATTTATATAGAAAAGATTTGGTTTCACTGAGATTGCGGGCATTTAGGGCGAAATGGACTTTAAGGCAGCAGTCACTACTGTATTTATATTATGGTACATCTCAGCTCTTCTCTAAGTCTGGTGCGTGTACCTGTAACGGTATGCGAGCCATCGCCTGCCGGTTTGTGGATAATAAGAATCTGGCCGGTTTTTTTTACTGCTCTATGCTTGTTTCCCTCATCAGATCGTGGCACGTTGAAAAAAATAATGCCAGTCTGCCACATCAGATAGTTTGAGAAGCAGTAGTATATTCTGATAATATATTATGTTGAATCATATATTTATAAATGCAATACTGCAGAGACTAAAACATAGCTGCGGTGGCAATTTTGGCTTCTAAAACTAAATTACTTTATAAGTTAAAGGAAAAATTTAATGAATATCCAGCCCACTGAACATAACTATTTATTTTTAAAAAATATTTTTGTGAAAAGTTGTTTTTTACCAACAGAGCTCTATTCTATGTGTGTGAAAGCAGGTAAGTCAAAATGAATCCCAGTTCTGCCAATGAATGCAAATTTTGTTTTAACCGTTTTTACTATGAAAATCAATACTTTTTTTGTGTTTTCTTTTTCATGTGCTGTTTCAAGTACGGTAAGTATTATATATATGTTCTCACTTGAGAGAGAAAAAAAGAGATATATAATATATGATGTGTCTGTACATCTATTTTTCATTTTTGTTGTCCTATGATTCTAGATGTCACAAATATGAGGAAAGTAATGATAGTTCATTGAGTTTAGTGGACATTTTATGTGGTTTATTGTTATGTCAATTTTTTCTGTTCAAATACTATGGGTTTGGCTGTTTGATGTAGTTTCTTTTTGGGTTGCTACTTCAAGGCCTTGCTTACAAGTAAGAGCTTTTAAATGTAGGTCTTATAGGGTTAAATAGAAATAAATAAAATCATTCAATACGTTAATTTTGATTCTATGTCATTTTTCGTAGAATTGTATTATGATGGTATCTTTTGATATATTTCATGGTTTGACTAATTAATACAATTTTAATTTTTGTATTTTCAGCATTTTTGGGGGCCCGGTAAGTAATGTATTGTCTTGTTTTACATTTTATTGACTTAACAAGTTTCTTTATTAAATGTAATATATCCAGTTTTGAGAGTGAAGCCTTTTTTTATTTATTTTTTTATTTCTTCAGTTAAGACTGTAAAAGGCTACAATTAGAATTGAAAGGTTAAGGGTTTGTAACATGCATATCAGAAATATGTATACACTTTTACTGCTTAGATTCACAATTTCAAGTTCCAAAGGGGACTCAGTGGCTGATAGTATTTCACAAAGCCACCTCTTTTGACATGTAGCCTATTTGTTACCATGGTATCAGTGGCAACGACGGGTCATGCTGCCAGACTTCAGATCATGAGGTCCTGGGTTCGAATCCTAGCAAAACTAGTTCCGCCATTGTGTTCCTTTGGAAAGACACTTAAGACGCATATTACCCCACTCAACCCAGCTGCGAATGGATACAAGCACTAGCTTGGGGGTAATAACCTGCGTCAGACTAGCATCCTGTCCATAAAGTGATTATTATCATTGTCATGCTATAGAAACCGGATACGCTCCAGCTCTCTAGGATATAATGACCAGAACATTTCTTTCGGCAAAGTATGAAGTATTTTGATTTTAAATTCTAATACACATTGTCTATGTATTTAACAGATTGTCAAAAATACAATTAGAAGGCAAACTATGATATTTTTCCACCATTAGCAGGTGTTGAACATTTGACAGTGGTGTTAGGGTTATGTTGTAGCGGTGTTAGGGTTATGTTATAGTAGGCTGTCATACATTTTAGCTTCAGAGTCGTTTATTCTTTCTTTATCAGTTCCCAATCTACCTTCCAGTGTATGGGCTTAGATGTCCAAAGTGATCTTTCTCTAGGCTGCCCTGTCCTGGCATTTTCTGTTTCCTTCCGTGAAAGTTAAATTTCTATGCTTGAATGCCTCTTTTATATCTTCTTCCCACTTTCTCCGAGGTCTGCCTTTTGGTCTTTTACTTTGAGTTTTAGCATTGTATACACTGATTTAGCTATTCTATTGTCATTCATTCTGTTTTCATGCCCAAACCATCTCAGTTGATTTATATTATTCATTTATTGCTAGAGATATAATTTTACGATTGTATTTTCATACTCTTGTCTTGTTTTTTTTTCTATGCACAGTCGCTAACTGGGGCTTACCCTTGGCCGCTATGGGTGACCTAAAGAAGAATCCTGAGATTATCAGTGGAAAGATGACCTTAGGTGAGTAGTAATCTTTGGTTCTTTGCTTGTTTGTTTTTAAAAAGACATTTTATAAACAGAAACTAGAATAACTATCAGGGGATGTTCGGGACATTGGTCGTCCTGAGCTAATAATATATAGAAATTAATTGAGGCTTCCAAGAAATTATACTTTGAATGTCTTTACCTAGCTGCAGCCATAAAGCCGTTGTAATGTGAAATGAATTTTATTATTATTATTACCCATTATTCCTCATTATATTGGTATTTTTAACCTGGCATTACCTTTTGTTTTTCCTTTCAGCTCTCTCTGTCTATTCCTTGCTGTTCATGCGTTTTGCCTGGAAAGTTATACCACGTAATTTGTTGCTTATGTCGTGCCATATAACCAACGAAGTGGCGCAACTCACTCAGGGGGCCAGGTTTATCAACTATCAGTGAGTTTTTACTTATTATTTGGTGGTTTTTCTGGGTTTTGTTTGTTTTTTTTTTTAAAGATTTTTAGTTGTAGTTCCGTTGTATTTTGTTACCAAATGATATCTTCCCTCTCAACGTTTGTGAAAGAAGTAGAAACTGAAGGGATCAATTACAATTACGACGTCATTTAGAGAAAAATGCTAAAAACCATGGACTTTGGCGCTGTTGGCTTTGGAATTCCAAATTTCAAACAGCTTTAAACGTGATGTGTTTTCATCATATCATTTTCACATTTTTCAGGAAGCTTGACTTCCTTTATTCCCCTTGGATTATCTCTTTGTCTCGTTTTTCACGAATATGAACATAGGCACACTATTGAAATGACCCATTCAATTCATGATCTCATTTCATAAAAAGTCATGGAGATATTCTTTTGTTTTCTTTTTTTTCTTCCTTTTTTTTTCTTTTTTTGTTGTTGTTAATGAAGTCACTGCATGGATGTCATAATGCATATATATAAATCTTATTGAAGGGAAAGTACATAATGTAGAGGAGTGTATGGATTTGTAGTTTTAATGTTTTTTTTATGAATTTTGCAGACAATACAAAAGATTTTTTCAAGGAAAGTTATTTTGATAACCTATGGCAATGCTATTCTTATTATCGTGACCATGCTATTGTTGGTTTGTTCAAATCATGGCTTAAAACGTATTGAATGATAGACAAGTTGCAGATTAACAGATCTGTTAGGCTGCTGTATTGAGTATAACTTTCAGTATATCCATGAAGATCTCGAAAAGGATTTTAAAAGCCTTAATCTGAAACCTAGGTGAGTCTGAAAGATTTGCCACGTCCAAATGTTTGTAAAATACATTTCCCTCTTTACCCAAAATTTTCACTTTAGTTTAACCCACGATTTTCCTCTAGTCCTAAATATTTTCTGTTCCATGGATGGCCCACGTAAGCCGACATGACCTGAACTTAGACAAAGAAAATATGAAATAAATAGGCACTGATTGATACAAATTTGTGTCATTGCAACAAGGGAGTGAACTGAAAATAAAAGTAACATCATAGAGTGGTGTCCCTTGGACAATCTGATCCATTTAGTACGAAATATGCTTAATCTGAGAAAAGAAGTCTCTGATCCCATGAATTTCAGATTAAGTGTATTCAAGTGAGCTAATTAAACAAAAACCTTGATATTGATGTTTTTAGTTCATCTACAACAAAAGTTGGGATATAGCAGTCTTTGTGCTGGGGAAGGAATTGTATATTTCGCTTCCAGTTTGATAAAGACAGTGTGAAAAGAAGTTAACAGTGATGAGTGCATGGAAATGGGTTGGTCATGAATTACATCAGTGCTACTCAAAGTGTGGTATGCGCCCCTGTGATGAAAGAAAGTACTATGGGTCCACTACATCAGATAGTTTGATAAGCACTGAATCACATGGTGCTGATGCTGTGTGTATGCATTTTCCTGTTTCCTTACCATACCAAATTTCTCTTTGGACAGAAAAGAAAATACTGCTTTAGATGCAAGTTGATTTGATTTTACCCACATCCACAACTAAGGTGACCTCAGGGGTTTTGGTAGGATTTTTAATTTTGCCCCGACTGCCCTGTAAATAGCCAAGGGATCTTTAACGTGCACAGAGTGTTTTGATCTGCACGCTGGACCTCCTTTTATCATCCGTCTCTTATGGGACTAGGTGTCGATCCACCTACCTGGACCAGGGGTTAGATTTAACTTGGAAGAAAAATCGAAAGAACTTTTCAACATGCCAGGGCTTGAAGCCACGACCTTTTGGTTGAGAGGCTGACACCTCTGGGCTAACAGTACCCTTAGATTCAAGTATCACGGTGTTATTTACAATGCATGCAAAATTCAAAGGGCTTTCCATTACCGTTCACAGCTACGTCATGTCAGACGAAAGTCGTGAGAAGTATCACGCTCAATTTGTCAACGAGTTGGTTCACGAGCATCCCGAAGAATATCCCAAAGTGACGCCTGTGGCGGTCCACACCTTACCCTGAGGACGCAGTGAAGGCAGAGGTGAAAGATTTCGACAAAAATTACTCTGTACCCAAAATGTCTCTGGTATTTCGTCTGCGTGAGCAAAAATTATCAAAAAGAAATTTTTTTTTACACAACATTGTTTTTTAATACGCTAGTGACTTTTGAATTTTATTTCTCAAACATGCAAGCCAAGACCGTGTTGTGAAACCCACACATTTTCTCATATCATTTTGTCAATGAGGTGATCAGTTTAATTGCTGGCTTTATCATTCGCTTGTACATCAAGATTTTGAAGATGGTTGTCTGTTCCATTTTGTATGTAACCTATTATCAAATATTGAATTTAAACAACAGCAAAAAGAAGAAAATATCAGGACAAGAATATTTTGAAAAAGTGATATTGATCTGAACTGTATCTTTAAAGATTTTTTTATTATCATTCGTTTTCATTTGTTTGGCTGTATATTATAAGTAGTTGAATAATAAAATGTCTGTGCAACAATAACTTTTTTATTCTTTTAAAAGGAATTCTTCAATGTGGCTATTGAAATATTTACATATCCGCTTGAACTTGAGACAAGACTATTGTTTTTGCATTACAGAATGTTTTAACTAAACATCGCCTTAGTGAAAGTGAAAGATCTCATGGAATATACAAAACTCAGAATGCACTTTTATTTCTTGCACCGAATTAGATTTGAAGATACAATTTCTTGTTTAATTTATGCATATACCTAATTGTTTTCTTTATTCTCATGGAACGTCTTGATCAGTCTAAAAAAGGAAATATAAAACTTAGTCTCAATTCCAGAGGGAAATCAGTCAAGATTGTTTTGTTAAGTTTTGCTCACACAAAGAAAAAATGAAATATAAAAAATTTCTTTATGGAAAGTCAGAAGAAATATCTGTCAAGGAATGTAGTATTACAAATTTGTAAATGAGTTTATCAATATTTCGATCACTTTGACTTTGAGGAAACAGGTACAATTTGATGCTGGTGAAATTTGATTGTAGTAATATGTAGGTAGAGAGAGATATAGAAGGATTGAAATACAGTGTTGGTGGTCTTTTAATGTCAACTGTGATTTCTCAAAGGCATGATGTTTGACTTACCTTGGTTTCCTAAGAACGACGATAGAGATAAGGAATAGTGTTAGAACATTTTCATGGCTCAAATTGTTTGAATGTATAATATATTGAGATATATATATATATATATAGATATAAAATACTCAGTCACTGGTCGGATTTTCTTTGTGTCTCAGTCACATGCCTTGTCTTGACTTGGTTTAGACTAATATATTAAAATAATATATAAATTATTTGACCCTTTAAATGGAGTTGTCTTGGGCATTGCCAGAAAATGTGCTTGATATAATGGTTGTGACAGTTTATCCTCATCACCGCAAACAGTTTGTCAATGTGGTCTTTTTTCTTCTTCTTCCTAGCAAATTCTCAGCAGGTCGTCTATGTGTAGAATAGAATGAATTAAATTTCTTTCTCATTGTGGTCATGTTTATGCCATGCATGTGTGTGTGTGTGTGTGTGAATTTGTATGCTTTAGAAGGCATTTGTGTGTTGGGAAAGCATCAGAGTGTAAAAACTGCAAGTTGGTTCTTATTTGTTTTTAATTAGCCCAGGTTTCAGGATGCTAGTTTTACAGATTTGTTTGCATTCACATGTTTTATTCTCCACATAAACTTAAATGGCCGCCTCTGCAACCTCTCTATCCCTTCACTCCACCCTCCACCCTTTATAGTCCATTATTTCTTTAAGTTCACTGCCGAAGAAAGGAAAAGAAGACTATTTTAGACATTTTATTATTAAGCGCCTTTTACAATGTCCCGTGTAGGACTGGTTTTAAACTCTTTAGCTTTTCCTTTACACTGATGACGTTTGTGCATGTATTACATCGTGACCCATTAAAATGACCTTTAAAGATAATATACTTTCATGAAAAGTAAAAGGCTTGTTGAAGATTATTTTGATTTATTCACAGTTAGGAGTTCCTGTCTGATCAGCAAATCTTTCTGTCTGCTTAGTGGTAGCCTGGGGCCTTGATAATCCACCTAACCAATCTATCAGTGATTGATGTTTGAAACTCAGTGTCAGTGATTAATGTTTGGACCTGTCAGTGATTGATGTTTGAACCTGTCAGTGTCAGTGATTGATGTTTGAACCTGTCAGTGTCAGTGATTGATGTTTGAACCTGTCAGTGTCAGTGATCGATATTTGGACCTGTCAGTGTCAGTGATTGATGTTTGGACCTGTCAGTGTCAGTGATTGGTGTTTGGACCAGTCAGTGTCAGTGATTGATGTTTGAACCTGTCAGTGTTAGTAATTGATGTTTGAACCTGTCAGTGTCAGTGATTGATGTTTGAACCTGTCAGTGTCAGTGATTGATGTTTGAACCTGTCAGTGATTGATGTTTGGACCTGTCAGTGTCAGTGATTGATGTTTGGACCTGTCAGTGTCAGTGATTGATGTTTGGAGCTCGTAGACTGTTGCTTTGGGGGAGTTAGTTGCTTTTCGCTATTGTCTATTCATGGCTACTCGTACAGACTTTTTCTGTCAGAATTGCTTTCGTTATCGTCTAGATTCTATACCCTGCCACTTGAACAGATTTGACTATAAGTAGCTTGTCCAAACAGCAAATCGTTCTCCACGGCAGCAGTCGCAGATTTCGCTACTTTTTTTGCCCTATTCACCTTGCCCCCTCCCCTCTATACAATGTAGTAGTGTAATATGGCTTACACCATTGGAAAGATCTATTCAAGCCCTTTCCAACCATGTGTGTTGTGATAGTAATGATAGGGAATGTGTAATACAATATGCTCTCACACTAGTAAATAAGTGGTCTGCCAGTAAAAAAACAAGCTCGCCAGACACCCCTCTCTCTTTCTTCGCTTTTGTGTTTTTTGGCCCATTAGAAAAATTTAACAACTTTTCGAAAATTAAAAAATTCGTAATTTTGTCCTACAGAAATGATTTTGGTATCAAATTGCTCGAGGAATATAATAATTTCCAGTGGTAGCAATTGTTTTTCCATTGCTTACATTTGAGATTTCGGTTTGGACTGTCTACTGTAAGACGTGCTTTCATTATCCTCTATAACCTGCCCGTATAGTCTTTTCTGTCAAGAGTTGCTTTTCTTATCGTCTATACCCTGTCCTTAAACAGACTTTTCTGTTAGAGTTGCTTTTCTTATCGTCTATACCCTGTCCTTAAACAGACTTTTCTGTTAGAGTTGCTTTTCTTATCGTCTTTACACTGCCCTTAAACAGACTTTTCTGTTAGAGTTGCTTTTCTTATCGTCTATACCCTGCCCTTAAACAGACTTTTCTGTTAGAGTTGCTTTTCTTATCGTCTATACCCTGCCCTTAAACAGACTTTTCTGTTAGAGTTGCTTTTCTTATCGTCTATACCCTGCCCGTAAACAGACTTTTCTGTTAGAGTTGCTTTGCCCGTAAACAGACTTTTGTTATCGTCAATACCCTGCCACTTATACAGACTTTTCTGTCAGAGTTGCTTTTGTTATCGTCTTCACCCTGCCACTTATACAGACTTTTCTGTCAGAGTTGCTTTGTTATCGTCTTCACCCTGCCACTTATACAGACTTTTCTGTCAGAGTTGCTTTTATTATCGTCTTCACCCTGCCACTTATACAGACTTTTCTGTCAGAGTTGCTTTTATTATCTTCTTCACCCTGCCACTTATACAGACTTTTCTGTTAGAGTTGCTTTTCTTATCGTCTTTACCCTGCCCGTAAACAGATTTTTCTGTCAGAGTTGCTTTCATTATTGTCTATACCCAGCCTCTTATACAGGCTTTTTTTATCATCGTGGCTTTCATTATCATGTGTTCCCTACTATTTATGCATGCTCTTCTGTCAAAAGGCTCAATTATAAAACACAGATAGACCGTTTTACTGATCACCATTGGAGTGCAGTACTGTGATAGAACACCCAAACTCTTTAGACTGAGGGAAAGTGGTGGAATAGACAGTGAAGTGGAGGAAACAGAAAAAAGGACATCTGTCACATGGGGTTGAGTCACGGATTGATGAGGCGTACAGATGAATGTAAGGGGAGATCACTTGTCTTAGTTTAAAATATGGTTGTTCTGTCAGACTTTGCTAACTATGCGTCAGACACATGAACTACCCATATTGTATTATACTTTGTGTGCTACCTTGATGTGAAAGCCAATATTGTAGCATGATATGGTGAAGATGACAATGAAAGAACGTGACACGTTTCAATGAAAAGAGCCTTCCCTTTGCTTACCAAGATTAGCATTTTGTGTGCACCTCTGTTCTTGGAGGAAGAATTTATTTTTGCTACGTGAAGTTTGTCTTTACTTTAAATGCTTGGTGAAGGGTAGCCATTTATGAAATAAATTAGATTCTATTGTTTCCTTTCAGTTTGAATTTTAGTCTAACATAAAGGCCCAGAAAACATACTTTGACAATTTTTGTTTATTTGTTTCAATAGATCAATGATTTTGAGGCCACAAAGAGGCTTTATTAACTGATTAGGTGTGAGTGTTAAAAGTCAAAAAGCCAAAGCAACAAGCCCACAACATTTCTACACAATCTTTCAGGCTTTGTTCTGGAGATTCAGACTTATGTCTTGCCTTGTCTTGTCTTACTTGGAGTATTGAAGAGGAATATATGAAGTTGAAATGAAAGGCCTAATCATAGATAGAAAACGAGACGGGATAAGGACAGAATCGTTCTTCTTCAGCCACTGGTAGATAAAAACAGTTGTTGGTGAAGAAGAAGGATTCTGTTCTTGTCCTGTCATGTTTTCTGCCGATTAGGCCTTTCATTTCAATTTCACATTCCTCTTCATTTGTTATCGGCTTACTGCAGTATTATTCGTTTTTATCCTTTACTTCAAGTAAGGCCGCTCAAAGTAATCCTATAGTATGATATTATTTTTCCATTCCGTTGACTTCGTCGCCTTTAGTGTTATTGAAAGATGACATCATGAATGATTTCCACTGATTGTATTGATGTGTAAATTCTATGATATACAGTGTACGGTACGGCCTGTAATATGTCTACATGTAAGAAATGGTGATTGATAACATTGCTCATTACACTGTTTGTTAGGGAATGATTTTATCTTTTTGCTTTTTAAATCATTTGGATCATTTTTAAAGTCGGATGGTCTTGTTTCATTTGAAACCCTAGTCTACAGCACTTCAAGCCCATGCTTGTCTCCGTTTGTCTGTTTTGCTGTTTTGATTTTACTGCTATCCTTGCAGATGACTCATTATGAAAACATATAATATTACATGTATATACATTATGTACACTTTCACCTCCTACTTCTTCCTCTGCCTCCTTCTCTTGATATAACTACATCACATGTATTGTTATTATTATTATTATTATTATTATTATTATTATTTTTATTATTATCGCTCACGTGGACAATTTGTAGAATATAGTCAGACATTTATTTATCCTGTGTTGAACCAATAAAGTTTGTGTTTATTTGTAGCTTTGTTTGTTAAAAAACATTCTTATTTTTTAACTCGATGTAAAAATAATACATCGGTGTCAATGGTGGAAGTTTGTTTTTTACTGAATAATTGGACCTATTTATCATTATTACTCAGCCATTGCTTGTGTGTAACATATGAAGGCCCAGATGGATAAAATGACCATAGAGTCCAATTGGTAGCATTTGGTGGACTGATGCAATTTTAAAAAAGGAGTTTAATTAAATTTCTGCTCAAAAGTGCATTGTTTGTGCTTAAGCGAAACCTCTTTTCAATGAAAGAGGCTGCTTGTTATCATTTCTATTAATGCTAGCCTGGAGTTGATTGAACAAGAAAAAAGATAAATTCAAACTTTTGTCCGTTTCCAGTTTCTTGTTTTCCACATAGTGAGAGAAGTGGTGGAACATTTTCTTGTCGATATGTTCAGGTCTGTGATTGTGACTTAGGCACACTATTGAAATGACTCCTTTTTCTCTAATGTCTTTGACTTTTCCCATGTCCACCATGAATATATTCTCTACTTGTTCTACTACTAGTTTGTAGAATTTATGGAGGGCTTACTTTATTCAGGAAATAAATGTTCTCAGTTTTATGGATACGTGACTGTGGTTGTTTTTCCATCTTGGTTGTCATGATATTATTATTGTGTAGCTAATGCTTCCCATACGTTCTTAGAGGTTACATTTAAATAATTATAACTACCTGTTTGAAGTTTTGCCTATATATCAAGATTTTTTAGCTGCTGCTATTATTACCATTATGTTTATTAACTAATTCGTTTCTTTGTGTTTGGTCAAGCCAGGATCTCGCCTATACATGTATTGTTGTCATTATTCATAGCATGTGTTATTTTGATCTCGTTTGATTTTTGTTTGTTTTCGAAGGTCTTGGTAGGATTTTGGTTGTTAAAAACCACAACATTCCCGTTTTTCATGGTTACGTTCTTAATTATTATTACTTTTAGAACTTTTTAGATGAAAAGTCTTGGCAAATCAGTAGATTGTTGATGTGTGATTGTACATGTGTGGTCATGTCAGAGAAGTGAAGGATACTGACATTCAATACTTTAAAAGCCTCATAGAAACAAAGACCAGACAAAGAGGAGGAAGACAGAACAAATCTGTGGACACCATGGGGATTGAACTCATGACCTCTGCATCGACACCTATCTTCTCGCCATGACAAGAGAGCGTGCCACAGACCAAACTAACTACACTATTATTTAATCTTCATAGATAAGCATAGTTAGCTTGGTTGGTAGCGCTCTATCTTTTCATGACGAGACGATGAGTACCGACGCGGAGGTTACAGGTTCAATCCCTTTGGTGCCCAGGATTCTTTGTTCTGTCTATTCCTTGTATGGCTCGTCGTCTTTGTACCTATGGAGTTTTAATATCATTCATTTTCATTTTTTCCTTCACTCTTGACATGCCGCTTGCCTCATTGTTTGTGGTGTCACAGATGCAGCTATCAGCCCTTCTACAATGAATGTGTTTGTGGCTAGCAGGTACATCTCGTAGGTCCAACTTCTTTATCCTTTACTCCTATTATATTATAATACATGTTGTTTTTCATCTTGCGGTTTCCTCTTCGTTGACACCCCGGAGATCACTCACCGAGTGGGCGGTTGGCAGTTGGTGGTACTGGTAGGTCCATGTCTTTCGTTTTGATGTTCCCCTCTTACTTTACCCTGACATCACTACTGCATTTTAGTAATTACGATGGACGGGGTCATGTTGGATGAAACAAGCACACCAACAAGCACGTCAGCTCTGTGGTCAGGTACCTCTCCCGACTTTACTTCACCCTTGAAAGGGATGATGCAAGAAGCTAGTGGATACAGCAAGAGCTTTTAGCTCCTAACACATACACGTGTTATTATAAGTATTACATGTACTGTAACGGATTCAGCTGCGGCTTGGTTTGATCAAATTCAAGTACATGCGCTATTGTACTTGATGATGAATGAAGGAAATGAAACTTTCGTTTTATTTTGTCAGGGTTGGACAGAAAAGTTGTTTTTTCTTTTTTTCTTTTATAGATTTGAGGGTGAATCCCTCTCTTGTGTTCTATCAATTTGTTATCTTTTGTTTGTCTGTCTGTCTCTGTGTGTATTTCTTATGTCTAATATATAATATATATATATAACTTTGAATACAGTAGTCGCTGGATAAACGCACGCCCTTTGGGTGCAGGAAAAAAGCGTGCTTTTATGCATACCGTGTGTTTATAGAACATTTTTATCATATAGTAAAAATTTGGTCAGCAGATGTAGGTGTGCTTTTATGAAGTATGCTTTTATCAAGTGTGCTTTTATAAAATGTGCTTTTATGAAGTGTGCTTTTATGAAGTATGCTTTTATGAAGTGTGTTTTTATGAAGTATGCTTTTATGAAGTGTGCTTTTATGAAGTATGCTTTTATGAAGTGTGCTTTTATGAAGTATGCTTTTATGAAGTGTGTTTTTATGAAGTGTGCTTTTATGAAGTGTGCTTTTATGAAGTATGCTTTTATGAAGTATGCTTTTATGAAGTGTGCTTTTATGAAGTATGCTTTTATGAAGTGTGCTTTTATGAAGTATGCTTTTATGAAGTGTGCTTTTATGAAGTATGCTTTTATGAAGTGTGTTTTTATGAAGTGTGCTTTTATGAAGTATGCTTTTATGAAGTGTGTTTTTATGAAGTATGTTTTTATGAAGTGTGCTTTTATGAAGTGTGCTTTTATGAAGTATGCTTTTATGAAGTGTGCTTTTATGAAGTGTGCTTTTATCCAGCGACTACTGTGTTATCTCATCTATTTTGTTGGGTTAAAAAAAAAACCTGGTTTTGATTTGTTTGAAGGAATGTGAAAGTTTCCTTCTGTACTCAGACCTGTGTACCTTATCACCTTTGTTGGACATGTTGCTTAAATTTATGAACACAATAAAGATGTTTTAAAAATGACTGAAAGCCTCTCTTGTTTGTTCAGCCACACAATGATGCGGGCGGTTGGCAGCTGCTGCTGGTAGGTCGCACTACTTATTATTTCGCTTCCTCTTATCTTTCTTTCATCTCGCTGTTTCCTTGCGGGTGGCTGGTGGATGCTGCTGGTACATGTAGTGGTAGGTCCTTATTCTTTCCTTTCCTTTTTTTTTACTCATCTTTCATCTTGTTGTTTTCCTCTTAATTTACCCTGAGATCACCGCAATGATGGACGGGTAAATTTCAATGAAAATCCCTGCTGTTTCCTCCTCATTCACTCTGAGATCAGAACATATGGTGAACAGGGGTAAATTTCAATCAAATGAAACTCTTGTTTGTCCGTCACTGACACTGCTTGCTGTTACTAGTGTTACTGTTATTGAATTTAATGTTATGTTTTGTTTTCCTCCATTATGCTTCGTGCCACTTACATGGGCGGTTGGCTAGTGCCGCTGGTAGGTCCTACTTCTTTCTTTTCCTTTTTTCATTTATCTTTCATTTTGCTGTTTTGTCTTAATTCACCCTGAGATCACCGCAATGGTGAACGGGGTAAATGTCAAAGAAAAAACCCCAAACAAACGTCTTTTTTTCATCTTGCTGTTTCCTCATTCAGTTTGAGATCAGTGCATATGGTGAACAGGGGTAAATTTAAATCAAACAAAAGTCTTTGTTTGTCAGTCACTGATACTGCTTGCTGTTATTCTTAGACATGTATTTTGTTTTCCTTCATCATGCTACCCACTCTTTTGTTTTTGTATTATTTGTTTAAGCTTCATTCTTCTTCTACCTTCTTAGTATGGGAAGTTGACGGGTGCTATGGTAGGTTCTTCTATTTCTTTTTCTCTCCATTTTTTTCATTTTTTTCGTCATGCTATTTCCTCTTTTAATTCTAATTGACACAGAGCAATTGAGAGATCACCGCATGTAATGGACGGGGTGAATTTAAATGAAACAAACAAGTCTCCGTCTTCTGTTGATGGATGGATGATGCTCGAAGGTCCTAGTTTTTCCAGTCTTTCATCAAGGTGTTCCCTCTTTTAATTCTCATCGACACAGAGATCACTAAATGTGATGGACTGGGTAAATTAAAAATTAAAAAAACCAAACGAAATAAAATCTTCTTTGTTTCAATATTTATGCTGCTTTTTACTAGCGTCGATGGCCGAGTGGTTAGGCTGCCAGACTGGGGATCACGAGGTCCCATGTTCGAACCTGACAAAGCTAGGTCCGACGTGTTCCTTGGGAAAGACACTTAACACGCATTTCCCCATCCAACCCAGGTGCAAATGGGTACAAGCACTAGCTTGGGAGTAAAAATCTGCATCAGACTAGAGTCCTGTTCAGGAGGTGACTATTATCATCTGTTCTGCTTCACGCTATAGAAACCAGGATAAGCTCTGGCTCTATAGGCCATAACGGCCTTGAAAGAACTTTACTTTTTACCACACATACACACATACACACATATTGGGTGACCCAACTTGAAAGCAATATAATTATACACAAGTAGCTTTAAAAATGTTGCCGAGATTCTGATTTTGTTTGTGCCTGATTATGGTTATAGAACAAAGTAATCTCTAGTCATCGTGAAAAATCAAATAAACAAATCAAATCTATAGAAGGCCTAGAGAACAGTTATAAATAATATTCCTATACAACTAGTTACAAAATTGTAATACATGTGAAATACATGTATGCCTACATGTATTGCGTTTCATGAACATATTATTTCCACTTCCACATTCACATTCACAGCTTTGTTGTTCAATCAAGTTCAGGAAGGCCTCCATCCTGTTGAATCTCTTGTCGTGGTATCTTTTTTTTTCCATTGCGTTTTAAAGATAAAGATGGATTTATAGTGCGTATCCCCGCACAAGTGCAGGCTCACCAACATCACATCATTTATCTCCCAGCAAGCCATTTCATTCATTAAAGTCCTTTGTAACTCCCGAAAGAGCATACAGTGCAGTAAGCCTAGTGTTACTGTTAGGCTTTTCGTACTAACGCTCTTGACAAGATCTTTCTCTACCTATAGCTGGGTACTCATTCACACCTGATTCAAGTCAAGTGATAAAAGTAGAGTGAAAGTACCTTTCCTAAAAGAACAACGTTGTGAAAAAACCCAACCCCACCTGTGCCATCCGTGGGATGTGAACCCGTGTTGTCGTGATTACCAGCTCACAACACTACGAAAGCCTCTTAGTCCCTTTTAATTTTAATTAGTTTACCTCTAGGACTTTGACTACTATACTCAAAGATACTCAAAGATACTAACAATTGACACTTCAATTCTTTAGCAATTTTCATGGTTATTCATGTGAATGTGACCCTAGGGGGGTGGTGGTGGGGTAGGGGGCCCCTCGGTAGTTCATATTCTGAGGCAAGGTGTCGGCCTCTCAACCCAAAGGTCGTGGCTTCAAGCCCCGCCGAGGGTTGAAAACATTTCTCGAGTTTTTCGAGTACAGTCTGGGCAAAATAAAAATCCTACAAAAAAAACCCAACAAACAAACCCGAAATCACCTTAGTCGTGGATGTGGGTAAAAATAAAAAAATAAAAAAAGGGTGACCCCAGATTGTCCTCTTGTGAGCAGATCAAATCCTCAACCTAATCAATATTTCCTTCTGTTCTCACAGTTTTTTTGACCTGTCACTTCTTTTCTTCTGTCTGTAGATCCTGTCGAGATAATTTTCGCTATCAACGATGCATCATCAATACTTCGTGGGTTTTTCTTTGTTTCATTTCTTATTATAGAATTATTGCACGATCGAGCGCCTCTCCCTCCTTTATTCTTGTGAAGAGTTTAATGACCGACACTAAGTCTTGACAACTTGATCAGATGAACTGATATTGAGGTCCAGGGTGCGTCACACAAAGGCCTACCCTTTAAAAACTTAAATGGCAACAATTGGAAGATCGCAGAAAAAGAGCTCGTCTCGCCCTTTTTTTGTAATTTAAAGTTAAAGTTAAAGCCACCACAGGCAATTCAGGCATCGTCTTCCCCCAGCCCCCCCCCACCCCCTCACCCAGCACTACCTTCAAAACCATAGAAATAGAACTCACTCTACCACTAACAGACACGGCAACTCAATTCTTCAATCAAGTCTGTCTACCATTACCAGACACGGCAACTCAATTCAATCAAGTCTGTCTACCATTACCAGACACGGCAACTCAATTCAATCAAGTTTGTCTACCATTACCAGACACGGCAACTCAATTCAATCAAGTCTACCATTACCAGACACGGCAACTCAATTCAATCAAGTCTACCATTACCAGACACGGCAACTCAATTCAATCAAGTCTACCAATACTAGACACGACAACTCAATCAAGTCTACCAATACTAGACACGACAACTCAATCAAGTCTACCAATACTAGACACGGCAACTCAATCAAGTCTACCAATACTAGACACGACAACTCAATCAATCAGTCTACCAATACTAGACACGGCAACTCAATCAAGTCTACCACTACTAGTTAGACACGACAACTCAATCAAGTCTACCAATACTAGACACGACAACTCAATCAAGTCTAC
>JAXRKP010001339.1:17500-30000 GCA_037039925.1 Doris montereyensis | reverse complement strand
AACTTTGGTTATGTAGGGACGTTGTTTAATAGTTCTGCAGCTCAGTAGATACTTGGCATTTGTATGCCTATGTCAGATTCTTGTCGGTATTGTTGATGTTGCAGAGTTCTCGTTTTTTTTAGGGGTTAAAAAATGTACAAAATGTTATATTATCATTCTATATTACACATTATAATGTACAATGTAATGAATAATATATAATATGGTTGTTGACTGACATTGACAAACATGCCGCCTTTCGTTCTGAGAGCTGGCATCGGTAGATCCTTTTGTTAGAATCTTATCAGTTTTGAGGGCACGCCCCTGGCCATGGGACTAAGCCAGCCTTGGCATTTAGAAATGATGGATCTAAAATTAAAATCTTCACTGGACTTAAAGCTCATCATGCTACACTTAACAGTTTACAAGGAAGATCATGAGAGCCCAAGGTTGTTAGATTATACAGCTTGGCGTTGCATAATGTACGACTGTATATAGAGGCTTTGCAGCTCAACCGTAGTGTTGTGAGCTTGTAATCACGACGTCACTGGTTCAAGTCCCACGGCTTGCACAGGTGGGTTTTTCACAATGTTGTGCTCTTAAGAAAGGCACTTCACTCTACTTTGCTCACTTGACTCAGGTGCGAATGAGTATCCAGCTATTGGTAGAGATATATCTTGTCAGAGTGTTAATACGGAAAGCCTAACTAACAGACTTGTGTACTGTATGCTCCACCGGAAATTGAAAAGGACTGAATAAAATGGCCTGCTGGGCGATAAATGATGTACAGTCAGTGAGCGTGCACTTGTGCGAGGGAACGGAGTATACATTCATGTTTATTTCTATCTTTATCTTTATTCTAATATTATTATGTAATTGTAGGTTTAAAAAAAAGGCTAAATTTCAGACAAAATCTAACACCCAAAAAAATTATTAAAAATTGAAAACAGTTTTTGTTTGTTTATTGAAGGCATATATAGAAAAGAAATGTATAACCATAATATGATACTTTGGAAAGAAACCATATATTAATATAAGGTGATGAAAGAAACAATAAATCGTTTCCAAGCAGTTTTGTCTATTAAGCTTTTGCCATTTTTTCAAAAGCTTCTTCTGTAGTCATCGCATGGATTTGTTCGTTGATGCAAATGCGATAACCGTGAGCCATGCACCTGACAATGTAGTCGATGGCTTTATTCCAACTCTCCTTGACCTCTGCAATGAATTCCTCACCCAACTCCACCTCCCAAACTTCAAGAAGACACTTGGAGTAAAATCTAAAGTATTCAGGGTGGTATCCTTCCACAGCCGCGTGACGTGCCCCTAACGCCACCAGATGGGGCTGAATCACTTCCGGTTGCTCCAGATTGTCAACTAGACTCTCCAGTACGCGCATGAATTTTTGTGCATGCTCACAAAAGTGAGGATTTAGCTGCAAGTTGTCGACATCGTTCATTCTGTAAGGAATAAAAAGAAAAAAGAAAAATGATTAAATTTGGTGCTTTGTTTTGATTTTATAATTTTCTTCACGCTTCTCTCTCGCTCTAGTGAACATAATCACACTGACACAAGTTGATATCACTAACAAAAACAAAAATCAAACACCAAAAGATCAACCTGATTTTATTCACAAGTTTGATGAAAAACAATATTCTTCCCTAATACAAATAAACAAACTACACCAATCTACCATCTAATTTGTAGGAAGAACTCTCTGTAGCAAATCGAGACACAGCACGTAGAAGTGAAAAGGAATACTACCAGAAGTAAGCTAATTATTAACCGTTTATTATGCGTGTCCTTATCATACCCATGCGTTCTAGCTGTATATTGGGTGTGTCCTTATTCTACCCATGCGTTCTAGCTGTATATTGGGCATGTCCTTATCCTACCCAAGCGTTCTAGCTGTATATTGGGTGTGTCCTTATCCTACCCAAGCGTTCTAGCTGTATATTGGGTGTGTCCTTATTCTACCCATGCGTTCTAGCTGTATATTGGGTGTGTCCTTATGCTACCCATGCGTTCTAGCTGTATATTGGGTGTGTCCTTATTCTACCCATGCGTTCTAGCTGTATATTGGGTGTGTCCTTATTCTACCCATGCGTTCTAGCTGTATATTGGGCTTGTCCTTATTCTATCCATCCGTTCTAGCTGTATATTGGGTGTGTCCTTATTCTACCCATGCGTTCTAGCTGTATATTGGGTGTGTGCTTATCCTACCCATGCGTTCTAGCTGTATATTGGGCATGTCCTTATCCTACCCATGCGTTCTAGCTGTATATTGGGCATGTCCTTATCCTACCCATGCGTTCTAGCTGTATATTGGGCTTGTCCTTATTCTACCCATGCGTTCTAGCTGTATATTGGGTGTGTCCTTATGCTACCCATGCGTTCTAGCTGTATATTGGGTGTGTGCTTATCCTACCCATGCGTTCTAGCTGTATATTGGGCTTGTCCTTATCCTACCCATGCGTTCTAGCTGTATATTGGGCTTGTCCTTATTCTATCCATCCGTTCTAGCTGTATATTGGGTGTGTGTTTGTTCTATCCATCCGTTCTAGCCGTTTATTGGGTGTGTGTTTGTTCTATCCATCCGTTCTAGCTGTATATTGGGTGTGTGTTTGTTCTATCCATCCGTTCTAGCCGTATATTGGGTGTGTGTTTGTTCTATCCATTCGTTCTAGCCGTATATTGGGTGTGTGTTTGTTCTATCCATTCGTTCTAGCCGTATATTGGGTGTGTGTTTGTTCTATCCATCCGTTCTAACCGTATATTGGGTGTGTGCTTGTTCTGTCTATTTTTTCATTTGTATCTTCATGAGCCTCTTTTTCTATCCCTGAAATTTGTGACCCTGATGTCCCCTGAGGACAAATTTAAATGGCCATCACAACTGATTTTATGCTATGACAAGCATGTTACACCCCGGGTGGCACCAAGTTAGATTATAAGATCGGGTTAGTACTCAACGCAGAGGTAACGCAGGCAGGTGTGAACGGTACTTTTCCAACTTTTTCATTAGAAAACCTGTTCAAAATGGCGGCTTAGGTGAATACATGTTTTACTCAAAGACGAGGAAACAATGGATTTTCTATTAATCGAATGCCATTTCTAGAAAAAAAAACATTCGTCAAATGATAACGATTTTGGCTTATTTAGAACTTACATACAACATATCGCTTCTCATTAGGGCCTGGCAACAGAGCCTTTGGCGAACAAAGAACAACCAACTCAAGACTATCTATATATGTATTATATATAGACACAAGCATGTTACACCGGGGTGATAGCAACAACGACCATCATACCTGGTTAGTATTGTTTTGAGGTTATGCGGGTAGGCGTGAAGGTGCTATTCCAACTTTTTTTAAATTCCCAGGTATAACCTGTTCAAAATGGCGGGGTAGCTGAAGGAAAATGATACTTACAAAAAACTGGGAAACAATGAAGTTTACATTAATTCAACATCACTTTCGGCAGAACATTTTCTCAAACAAAAAAGATCTGGGGATGATTTAAAGTCTACATGCAAAATATGGTTACACTTAGTGCCCTTTCAACTGAGCCTTTGACGAACAAAGATCGACCAACTCATACTTATATATATATATAATACAAGCATGTCACACCCCAGGCGATACCAAGTGCGATTATTATATCGGGTCAGTTTTCGATACTGAACTTACGAAGGTAGGCGGGAACGGTACTATTCCAACTTGTTAAGTATAAAACATGGTTAAAATGGAGGCTTAGGAGAATTAAAATTCTACTCAAAGTCGGCTGAAAACAAGCACATTTTTAATAATTGAACGCCACTTGTGGTGGAAAACTTCTTTCAATGAAAACGATATTGGGAACCGGTAGAACATGCATGCAACAATATTGTTACTCTTAGTGGCCTGGCAACACAGCCTTTTGCGAACAAAGAAGGATCAACTCAGAATTATATATATAAATAAATATATATATATATATATATATATATATATATATATATATATATATATATATATATATATATATATATATATATATATATATATATATATATATAAATATATATATATAATATATATATATATATATATATATATATATGTATATATATATATATATATATATATATATATATATATATATATATATATATATATATATATATATATATATATATATATATATATATATATATATATATATATATATATATATATATATATATATATATAATATATATATATACACTTAATGTTATATGTATATCTCCTTTTCTTAACAGTATCTTATCTAATTTTATTCACGGTCCTGATGGATAATTTCTTTGGAAAATCACACACAAGCTCAAATTTGGAAGGCCACCGATAAAATAAAAAAAATAAAAAAATAAAATAAAAAAAGAATAACAATAAAAGAACAAAATAAAAGAGAAAAAAAAGGAAAAGAAAAGAAAAAAAGAAAGAAGGAAAGGCTTTTCCTCTTTTCATCTCATTCTGTGCATCTCACAGAATACTGCAGCAGTTTCGTTACTAGATAAGGAATGAACTTCATGCTAGCAACTTTGTTTACTTTACATGCTATAATGTTAATTCGTTTGTGATGTGTTCCATAATGACATAGATATATCCCTCTATTTAAAATAGTTTTGCCAAAAATGCTCTCTCTCCTCCCTCCTTGCCCACCTAGTCTAGCTCTCCACACACTCTATCCAAAGCTTTCCATCTCCGCCATTCTCTACCATCCGTTTTCTCTTAATTGTTACAATAGCAACAGACAATTTGAGATTCCCCAAAAAATTGTTGGCCTATTTTTGTGTCGATTTGGCTGTATGTCTAACCAGGATCGGTTGTCATTTCAAAAGGAAAGAAGAAAAAGAAATATTTTTTTTGTTTCCTTATGGATGGATTCATGCAAAAACGATTTTTTATCAGAAAATCGGCCATTTTTCCCGTCAATAATTTTGTTTCTGTATCATTTCCTGTGTATGGATTTCTAGTAAAACATGTATGAATGGGTAATGGCAAAAATACTGTGACAATATTGGCTACTTTTGTAAGGTTGGTTCCAGTAGTGTTGAGTCGGCAGACGGTCTTGCACGAGAGTATTGTGTTCTTGCATTCTGATTGGTGGCAATTCTATGCCTTCTAACATTCAGCCAATCAAATGTGGTACAATGCAAATATGCGGATGCCGCGCCTTCTGATTGAACGGTTCTCATGCGTGTTCAGAAATATGATATGCATGGAGGAAATCAATGAGACATTTCCAGTGTGTGTTTAACTAGAATGTTTGCTCATTCACGAAACAAGATCGAAATCTCTTGTTTCACATTGAATTAAATGAAACCACACAAAAACAAAATGTTGCGAAACCATGTGTGTATCACAATATGAGCGTATCAATGCGCTATAAGGTAAAACGTTGACAATCTGTTTGAAGAGCTAATTGTAATCTGACGTGTATATGTAGTGGCAAAGTCCCTTTTAAAATTCGACACGCAAAAAAAATCATCACAGATATAATATATATATATATATATATATATATATATATATATATATATATATATATATATATATATATATATATATATATATATATATATATATATATATATATATATATATATATATATATATATAATTATGAGTTTGTCGATCTTTGTTCTCCAAAGGCTCTGTTGATGGGCCACTAAGAGTGTCCATATTTTGCATGTAGGCGCTGAATCATCCCCTGATCGTTTTTGTTCGAGAAAATGTTCTGGCAAAAGTGACGTTAATTAATGTAAACTTCATTGTTTCCCCGTCTTTGTGAGTGTCATTTTCATTCAGCCAGTCCGCCATTTTGAACAGGTTATACCGGGTAATAGAAAAGTTGGATTAGTACCTTCACGCCTACCTGCGTAGCCTCAGATTTAATACTAAGCCGACCTAATAACCGTACTTTGTATCACCCGGGTGTAATAAGCTTTTTATATACAATTCTGAGTTGGTCATTCTTTGTTTGCCAAAGGCTTTGTTGCCAGGCTACTAGAGTAACCATATTTTGCATGTAGCTTTTTTAATGATCCCAAAATCGTTTTCATTTGAGGAATTTTCACACAGAAATCGTGTTTAATTATTAAAGATGTAATTGTTTCCCCGTCTCTGAGTAGAATTTTCATTCACCTAAGCCACCATTATGAACAGTTTAATTAAAAAGTTGGAATAGCAGGCCGACTATTCACGCCTACCTTCGTAACCTATGTATCGAATACCAATCTAATCTAGTAATCGTATTTGGCATCACCCTGGGATGTTACATACTTATATATTATAATATATATATATATATATATATATATATATATATATATATATATATATATATATATATATATATATATATATATATATAAAGTTGACATTCCCCTTACTTTGAGCGCTATAAACTCAGTACCACTGTACCCACGATCACCATATTTCACAAGAAGGTTTCAAATAGCATGCATTAGATTCCTAGCGAATGAACTATTGGATCAAATCAAAATTTTAATTGAGTGGGTGGAAAAGATTGTTTGCCTGCCATCAATGACATGTTTTATTGTTACTAGATCTAGATCTAATTTCTAGATTTCCGGTCATTACCATAAATTTAAAAAAAACCCCGCGTAACCTCAGTATCGAGTACTGATTCGATAAAATAATCGGACTTGGTATCACCAGTACCCACTGCAATACAGTGGTTTCTGAGTTTACCGCAGGCAATGTGACATTGTCTCCGGGCAAGCTTTTAAAAGATATAATATCAACAACAAAAGCGAAGGGGGAAAAGAAGCAAAAATTCCTCCACCCCCGCCTCCTCCCTCACCCCAACCCCCCCCCCCCCCCCCCACGAACATTTTTTTTCCTCTCCAATATTCGTTGACTACTGCAAGAATAGACCTCATTTCATAAATCCATAAAAGAAAATTAAGTAAGCGGCAATTGAAAAGAAAAATCAATGATGGCTTCAAATAAAATCAAGACAAACGTTACCGACCACATTGTCGACGAATCTCAGCTATTGGGCTACTAGAGACACGAAATGCGTCGAGGGAATTCCATCGGATACCAACAATAATAAGAGGGAGGTCCAATGTGTAGACAACAACAGCCTGTGAACCTTAATTAACGATCCCTTGGCTTTCTTTGCAGGGCAGTGCAGGCATGGTTACCCTGATATCACATTAGTTGCGGACGTGGATAAACTCAAATCGAATCAAATCAAATAAAATATCATCTTATTCATTTACAATTGACTGTACCAGTACCGGTAGTAATGTTGTGAGTTGATTTATTGTCCTTCTCCGTTGGTGCTGGGTGTCATATTCTCACATTCTCAGATTCTCTCTAGCGAAGGCGGCATGCAAACCAATGGCCAAATACCACATTATGCCGCATGCCCAGAATAGCCAGGACTCCATTCCAGATTACCCTTTTCTCAACCCTGAGTATGGGGTTAACTTTATTTTACTCTACTCCTGATTATCCTTTTTCTCAACTCTGAGTATGGGATTTACTTTATTTTACTCTACTCCTGATTACCCATTTCTCAACTCTGAGTATTGGACTTACGTTATTGTTAACGTTAATACAATGGAGTAGCTTTGACAGAGTGTCCAGGAGGAGATTAAACAACGTGAATAAAACAGATAAATATCTTTAAAAAAGAATAACAAGAACACGACTACGAGCTGGCTATCGAACTTGTGCTCATTCTGGTGCCATCACTTCGAACAAACTGCCAGCCAACATTAAACGGTCGTCCTCATTAACTGAAACAGTTTTTAAACAAAACTTAAAAACGCACAGTTTTCGGTTCCATTTTGATGATGTCCCTTTATGTGACTTTTGTTGAGTATTGGTGTAATTGCGCCCAGAGCCTCCTTATTCGGTGAAAAGCTGTGCATTATCAATGTCTGCTATCATAAATCAGTATTTAAAATTAGACGACATTCAAATTAAACAGAATTAAGCCATGAAGTAATTGTAACGTTAATGCAATGAAATAGTTTGGTCATAGTGTCCGTGGTGAGCTAAAACCATGTGAATCGAACAGAAACATTTCTTTAAAAGCTGAATAAACCCAACTCCAACCCATTCAAATTGAAACAGGAACAAGACATCAAGTCAAACAGCTTATTAAAAAAAACAAGCCCCAATCAATTCAAATTGAAACAGGAACAAGACATCAAGTCAAACAGCTTATTAAAAAAAACAACCCAACCCATTCAAATTAAAACAGGAATAAGATATCAAGTCAAACGACTTATTAAAAAAAAACCAACCCAATCACATTGAAACAGGAACAAGACATCAAGTCAAACAGCTTATTAAAAAACAAACAAACCCCAACCAATTCAAATTGAAGCAGAAACAAGACATGAAGTCAAACAAGTAAAAAGCAAACAAACCCCAACCCATTCAAGTTGAAACAGGAACAAGACATCAAGTCAAACAACTAAAAAAGCAAACAAACCCCAACCCATTCAAATTGAAACAGGAACAAGACATCAAGTCAAACAGCTTAGTAAAAAAGCAAACAAACCCCAACCCATTCAAATTGAAACAGGAACAAGACATCAAGTCAAACAGCTTAGTAAAAAACAAACAAACCCCAACCCATTCAAATTGAAACAGGAACAAGACATGAAGTCAAACAGCTTAGTAAAAAGCAAACAAACCCCAACCAATTCAAATTGAAACAGAAACAAGACATGAAGTCAAACAACTTAGTAAAAAAACAAACAAACCCCAACCCATTCAAATTGAAACAGGAACAAGACATCAAGTCAAACAGCTTAGTAAAAAACAAACAAACCCCAACCCATTCAAATTGAAACAGGAACAAGACATCAAGTCAAACAGCTTATTAAAAAAACAAACAAACCCAACCCATTCAAAATAAAACAGGAAGAAGGCATCAAATCAAACAGCTTATTAAAAAAAACCCAATCACTCACAAACTTACCCGAAAGAATCAAATAACTTTCGCACCGACGGCGTCTCTCGGAATATCCTGGTGAAGACGTCGAGGCCCACCCTGATGAGGTCACGTGACAACAGGGCCAGGTACTCCGGATAGTGTCGATTTGGGTTTCCGAGAACTCGGCGGATTCGTCCTCGGCGTCGTCTGGTGCCACCACGATCGTGGCTGGCTTGGCTACGTCACAACCCATCTGGAAGAAGTGAGTGGAAGCCGACGGTGTGTATCAGTTTAACAATATTAAGTTGACTCCTGTTGCCATGGAAACGTTTAGATTGCCGTGCTGAAGTGCGCACATCATTCCTAGCGGGATGATGATGATGATGATGATGATGATGATGATGATGATGATGACGACGAACACCTTGAGATTCTAAATCAAAATGGCCACACAAATATTAAAACTTTCTTTCGAAAAAAGCATTAAAAAATAAAACGGACCAGCGGTTAGCTTACGAAAACTGTGAAAACATCTTTTTTTTCATTAAAATGCTCCCAGAAAAAAAAGGTCTTGTGTTTGTGATCTAGCTGTGTGACGATATTCATTCAGCTCCAGGTTAATGAAATAAACACTGTACCCATACTGTCCGAGGATCACAAGGCAGTACACAATTCAATGATGGTAGTAGGAGTAGTACTAGTGGTAGGAAATGTCAACACATGGCACCGTTGTTGCTGTAAATATCCCATCGGGGATACGTGGGCAAATGGATGTATAAATTATGGAGGGTTTGGTCCAAAGTTTGGTATTTTGATTGCCTGCCTGATTTACCGCCTCCTTCAGATCTCTAGTAAGCAACGGGTTGGGCGTATGGCATTATGGGTAGACAAGCGATTCGATCTTGTTAAATCTGTGTGATGGGAGAGTAGAGAAAACAGGGACGATGAAAATAAGGTCTTGCAGTAAATTCTAACGCTGGTTTATATAATCATGAAAAGCAACAACAACAAAAACCCCAAACAAAAGCAAACACAACGAAATATAAAAAACAAGAAAAAGAAGAAAGAAAGAAAAACATGAAAAAAGCAAACCCGTACTCTCCTCCCCCCCCCCTTCCGTCACATGCACACATACACAAAAGATGTAAAATAGCAGAAATAAAAAACAATTGACGTTATTATTTATGGATGAACGAAGGAGAACTGTAGAAAGGACAGCAGTCAGTGGTGCGTACACAATGCGGAACAACAGACTGGTTGCCAGTAGAGAAACCGTGAGACAAGGATGTATTTTGTCACCCTATCTCTTTAACTTGTATATTTCTATCGAAGCCATCATGAGAAATGTAGAAGAAAATGGATTAAATCAACACTTTGAAAAGCTACACTTCCATGGCCTTACAATATCATTTATGAGAGATTCAATACACAGATGGCACAGTCTTACTTACTTTCGCACTAAGCCAAGGTCCTTTACATTTTGATTACACTGGTAAAGCGACGCAATGAAGGCAAACAGTTATTTTTAAAGCTAGATGGAACAACTTTAGAAATTGTCAAGTCATGCGAATATTTGGGATGCACAGTGGCAAATAATGGTTACCAAAAGCAAAGAAGAGGTGGAAATGACTTGCTATCGCCTCGAATAAATTAGCACGAATGAAAAATATGTGAAAAGGAGAGTAAATGAAAACGAAGTTAAAAATCTTTGGAGCATGTGTTAATGTCGTATATTTCCAACCGCAACAAAAGGTTGTAAATAACATTGATTTTGACCAACGAGCGCAGTTAATTCTTTTGAAATGAAACGCTTTTCTCAGATTATTAAGATTTTCTTGAACCGAACATAGAAGAACGAATCAAGTCCAGTCTCGAGAAGAACGTATGGTCGAAGTGGAAGTGGAAGGGGTAGGGGGAGGGGGAGGGGTGTCGTTTCAGAAGTTTATTAGAAAAAAAAACTGAAGTACATTGGGCATCGCAGAAGGCATGCCTCCATGGGAAAAACAGTGTTGGAAGGGAAAGAAATGGAAGAAAATTAGAGGCAGGTCAGAGGACAATGCGAGCCTGGCGTGAGAGAATCCTTTATGAATGTAGACGACACACGCGACAAGGGCTACTGGGATAAAGTGGGAGATTGGCAAGTGGCGATGAACAGAGGGATTTCCGTCAGGCAATCAATGGCGGCACGTCCAGAGGGATAAGCAGCTCGTTATTGACGATGAAGGTCGATGGGGCAAACGTTTTTATATCTATAAATATATATATATATATATATATATATATATATATATATATATATATATATATATATATATATATATATATATATATATATATATATATATATATATATATAATTATGAGTTGGTCATTCTTTGTTGATAGGCTACTAAAGAAACCTTATTTTGCATGTAGGCTTTAAATCTTCTTCAGATTGTTTCTGTTCGAGAAAATGTTCTGCCAAAAGTGACGTTGACTTTATATACACTTCATTGCTTCCCCGCCTCTGTGAGTATCATTTTCGCATTTTCATTCCACTAGCCCGCCATTTTGAACAGGTTGTACATGTACCGGGTATTTAAGAAGTTGAAATAGTAGGCCTACCGCTCACGCCCACCTGTATAGACTCAGTCTTGAATCGTAACTAGATCTACTATTTGTACTTTGTATTACACGTGGAGTAACATACTTGTATATATATATATAAATATAATTCTGCGTTGGTCATTCTATGTTCGTCAAAGGCTCTGTTGCAAGGACACTAAAAGTAACCATATTTTGCAAGTACGTTCTAAATTATCCTAAGATCGTTTTCATTTAAAAAGTTTTCTACTAGAAGGGGCGCGTAATTATTGAAAATTTTATTGTTTCTCCGTCTTTGAGTGGAATTTTCATTCACCTAAGCCGCCATTTTCAACGTGTTATAATTATAATGTTGGAAAAGTACCGTTCACGCCTAGCTGTGTAACCCCAGTATCGAATACTGATCCGATCTAATAAGCGTACTTGGTATCAATCCAGGTGTAACATGCTTGCCATATTACAAATCACAATGTAGCGCATTGTCATGTATGCGTTTTCCCATCAACGTGCATTTGATTTAGGTTTGCTTTGACTTTGATTGAAATGTACCCCATCTATCATCACATGTGTTGTTCTCAGAATGAATCAAGAGGAAACGTTATGATAAACGATATATCATGAAAGAATGAAAGGAAAAGTATACATCTCCAGTAGCGCCAGCCAAACACCGGCGTGCATTTGAAGAGATTGCAAATACATTTCTAAAACAAAACATTATAAAGAAGGAGAAAATACAAATAGGAGTGGCGTCGGTGGCCTAGAGATGAGATTGCAAGACTTGGGATCATGAGGTGCTGGGTTTCAATCGTAGCAACGCTAGTGCCGATCGCATCCGGCCACCCCACCTTGACCCAGGTGCAAATTAGTACAAGCTTGGGAAGAAAAACCAGCAGCAAGAGACTGTCGTCCTGTTTACTATCACCTGTTCCGCTTCACGGTACAGACCCAGGATAAACTCCGGGTTGTATCGGCCGTAAAACTTTGAAGGAATTTGACAG
>JAXRKP010001339.1:0-7500 GCA_037039925.1 Doris montereyensis | reverse complement strand
CATGCGTGGTTTGCAAGTGTCAAAAACTAGACCCAATAGAGAGGATACACGGATTGCTAATGTGGCTTTTTATTGGTTTCTGTACCACATGTTTCCTTACTAGACCAAGCATAGGGCGGGCTTTCTAATGTTAAAAAAGTGGGAGATAAAAAGAGTGTGACTTATTTGAAACTTACATGGTTTGCAACTTTCACCGTCGACAAAAAAGATTCACCATCGTCAATTGTCTTATTTCACAAACCATTGTATCCAACTTTCTTTGCGTCTGTCGTAAATTGCATTTTGTCCAAAACTCAAGAATATATTCTCCTCTCGTTGATAATTTTCAAATAAAGTCTAATTTTTTTCTTTCTTCTCAAAATGGGTTTACGTGCGATATATTTCACTTTCTTGTAACGTGATTAAATCATAATATTATTATATCGGAATAATTGCGTAAACCTCCATCGTTCCGCTCATAAAATAAACATCAGAAGTAACGACCTTTGACTTGACATTATAGAAGAAGAACAAGGCGGGCGAGGGAGCAAAGAGATATTGATCCAAACCCAACGCTGGGGCATTACTAGCATCACAGTACCTGTGTGGATGACGCAAGACAGAGCATCGTCCAGGAATCTGCTGACAGCAATGTCTGTGTCACCAATCAAGACATCTCTGTTTCATTCGTTCACTTCACCAACCGAAATTAGGCTGGTCTTGTTAAGTTGGAAAAAAATTCTACTGATTTATTGCATCAACAAAAAGACACTACACAGCGTCAAACTCAATCTATGCACTAAACACTAAACAGTAAACACTAAAGGCTTCCCGTATAAGATTTTATCAAATTTGTGAAATGGCTATTAGTGTTCAGGAGAACTCTACCACAAAAACATGATCTCTTCCATAGAACCCTCTATTCAATCACAAAAAACAACAATAACAACAACCCATGATATATTCTATGGAACCGTGTACTCAATCATATAAACATGATATCTTCTAAATCATACAAACATGATATCCTATGGAACCGTGTACTATCATAAAAAACCTGATATCATAAAAAACCTTATCTTCTATGGAACCGTGTACTCTATCATAAAAAACATGACTTCTTCTATGAAACCGTGTACTCTATCATAAAAAACATGACTTCTTCTATGGAACCGTGTACTCTATCATAAAAAAACCCCATGATATCTTCTATGGAACCGTGTACTTTATCATAAAAAAACATGATATCTTCTATGGAACCGTGTACTTTATCATAAAAAAACATGATATATTCTATGGAACCGTGTACTATCATAAAAAGTGATATCTTCTATGAAACCCCGTACTCTATTATAAAAACATGATATCTTCTATGAAACCCCGTACTCTATTATAAAAACATGATATATTCTATGAAACCCCCGTACTCTATTATAAAACATGATATCTTCTATGAAACCCCGTACTCTATTATAAAAACATGATATCTTCTATGGAACCATGTACTATCATAAAAACGTGATATATTCTATGGAATCCTGTACTATCATAAAAAACGTGATATATTCTATGGAACCATGTATTATCATAAAAACGTGATATATTCTATGGAATCCTGTATTATCATAAAAACGTGATATCTCCTATGAAACCCCGTACTCTATCATACAAACGTGATATCTTCTGAAACCCCGTATTCTATCATACAAACGTGATATCGTCTATGAAACCCCGTACTTCTATCATACAAACGTGATATATTCTATGAAACCCATACTCTATCATAAAAACGTGATATATTCTATGATAACCCCGTACTTATCTACAAACGTATATTCCCTAACCTACTCTTATCATACAAACGTGATATCTTCTATGGAACCGTGTACAAACATACAAACGTGATATCTTCTATGAAACCCGTACTCTATCATACAAACGTGATATATTCTATGGAACCCCGTACTCTATCATACAAACGTGATATCTTCTATGGAACCCCGATATCATTCTATGGAACCCCGTACTCTATCATACAAACGTGATATATTCTATGGAACCCCGTACTCTATCATACAAACGTGATATACAAACGTTATCTTCTATGGAACCCCGTACTCTATCATAAAAACGTGATATCTTCTATGGAACCCCGTACTCTATCATACAAACGTGATATATTCTATGGAACCCATACTCTGTCATACAAACGTGATATATTCTCCCCGTATCATACAAACGTGATATCTTCTATGGAACCGTGTACTCTATCATACAAACGTGATATCTTCTATCCCCGTACTCTATCAAAAAACGTGATATCTTCTATGAAACCCCTATCATACAAACGTGATATCTTCTATGAAACCCCGTACTCTATCAAAAAACGTGATATCTTCTATGAAACCCCGTACTCTATCATACAAACGTGATATCTTCTATGAAAACTCTATCATACAACGTGATATCTTCTATGGAACCCCGTACTCTATCATACAAACGTGATATATTCTATGGAACCCATACTCTGGAAAACGTGATATATTCTATGGAACCGTACTCTATCATACAAACGTGATATCTTCTATGGAACCGTGTACTCTATCATACAAACGTGATGATATCTTCTATGAAACCCCGTACTCATAAAAACGATGAAACCCGTACTCTATCATAACCCCGTACTCTATCATACAAACGTGATATATTCTATGAACCCCCGTACTCTATCATACAAACGTGATATCTTCTATGGAACCCCGTACTCTATCATACAAACGTGATATATTCTATGGAACCCCGTACTCTGTCATACAAACGTGATATATTCTATGGAACCCCGTATTCTATCATACAAACGTGATATCTTCTATGGAACCCCGTTCCTGGGGATTTTCCTGATTTCACTTTTTTCTTATAGCTGTTTAGATTCCTTCCATTGATATATCTAAATCTTCAGCTGTCTCCTGGATTACTTGATACTCTTACTAATTGATCTGTGGTCCTTGTTTCATACGTTCTGGAGGGATTATGTAATTGGCGATAATACGTTCTCCTTGTTTCCATGATTTCGCTGTCTTCTTTGATTATTTCTCCTTTGGTGTTCTTAATTTGTCGTATTGGGCATGCTTTGGTCTTTCTCATGCTCTTCATTGCCACCCCCCCCCCCAGAAAAGCTTTTGATTTCCTTGATAGCTTTCTTAAAATCTTTGTCCAAACTCTTCCCATTGTTCCTGTTTTACTTTCCTAACCTCCTCTTTGGCGATAGTTCTTTTATTCACGTAATCTATCCTATCCTCTGGTCTCTTTGTTTGCAAGTATTTATTCCAGGTATCCTCTTTTCTTTGAGCTTAGTCTTGACATTTTCATTCCACCATGCTGTTCTTTTCTTATCTGCTTTAATTTGTTTCCTACCACAGACCTCTTCAGTACAACTGAGGAGTGTTTCTTTATAAATCTGGCACCTTCCGTCTAGTGTGCTATCATTCAGATGCTGTCTTTCACTGATAAATCTTTTTCCTAGATTGGTATACCTGTTTTACTACTGGTTGATTTACTTCCTCTATTTCGAATTTAGTAGCTTTCTTTTTTCCTTTTCTGTTTGTTTTCTTCAGTCAGCAATCTCATTTTGGCAATCACTAAGTGATGATCACTAAATATTTCTGCTCCTCTGTTTACTCTGCATCCAATGTACTGTAAAAAAAGGGAGCTGCTAACTATTATGTAGTCTATCATTGACTTTTCACACCTGTCTTCATTTACTCCTATATATTTGTGGATATCTTTATGAGGAAAAAGGTATTGGTTATTTTCATGTTATTCTTTAGGCAAAAATCTATTAATCTTTTCTATTTGGAGAAGTTGTTGTCTCTCCGTCTTTACCTATTACTCCTCCTGACGTTTCTACATTGTTGCCTACTCTAGTTTAAATCTCCTAAAAGCATTAGTTCCTGTTTGGGTTTAAGAGTCTCTGCAGCTATTTGTAAATCGTTTTTGAAGATATCTTTTTCTTTTTTAGCTGTAGCTTCGTTTGGTTTAATTTAATTTAATTCTCTCGTCCGTTTGGTTTAATATTTAGCTCTAATAGCCGTGAGCTTATAAATTTCCAACTTTCTAGTAGCTTTTCATGCCTTGTATGCACTAGGAGGCCTATTCCTGCTCTAGCATTATCTTTGACATCTACTCCTGAGAAGGTTAAAATATGATTCGGTCCTACATTTTCTATTTCTTTTGTCCTTTTTCTTTGTTTCTGTAATGGCCAAAATATCTACTTTGAATTTTGCATTTCTTCAACTAATTCTAACTCTTTTCCATTTATTGCCCTAACGTTCCATGTTCCAAAAATCACAGTCCGTATTCGTTTCCAATTTCGGCTTCGAAAGATCAAGCCAGTTGTATTATATTGATTTCTTTGAATCTGTTTTATTTTTAGATAATCAGGGGATTAGCTCATTGTACCCTAGGTAGATGATGGGGCTGCCACCTTGAGGCCTCCTACAAGGCCTTGTTATTTTCCGTCACGGTTAACTCCCTTAGCCTTTAGTCATTCAAGACCAGCTCTGCAAGGCAGCAGATTGCTTTTTCTATCAGGGTTAACTCCCTTAGCCTTTGGTCAACCAAGACCAGTGCAAGGCAGCAAGTTGGGCTTTTTTTATCAGGGTTAATTCACTTTGCTTTTGGTCGGCCAAGCCCCGCCTGCAAGGACAATGACATGACAATGACAATGACAATGACAATGACAAGATGACAATGACAATGATAATGACAATGACAATGACAATGACAATGACAATGACGATGACAATGACAATGACAATGACAATGACAATGACAATGACAATGACAATGACAAGGACAATGACAATGACAATGACAATGACAATGACAATGACAATGACAATGACAATGACAATGACAAGAGACAATGACAATGACAATGACAATGACAATGACAATGACAAGGACAATGACAATGACAATGACAATGACAATGACAATGACAATGACAATGACAATGACATTGACAATGACAAGGACAATGACAAGACAATGACATAATGACAATGACAATGACAATGACAATGACAATGACAATGACATTGACAATGACAATGACAATGACAATGACAAATGACAAGACAATGACATCAATGACAATGACAATGACATGACAATGACAATGACATGACAATGACAATGACAAGACATGACAATGACAATGACATGACATGACAATGACATGACAATGACATAGACAATGACAGGACAATGACATTGACAATGACAATGAGCAAGACATGACAATGACAATGACATGACAATGACAATGACAATGACAATGACAATGACAAGGACAATGACAAGGACAATGACAAGGACAAGGACAAAGACAATGACAAGGAAAAGGACAAGAAAATGACAAGAGGGACAAAGGCAATGACAATGACAAAGACAAAAAGAAGACAATGACAAGGAAAAGGACAAAGACAATAACAAGGACAAGCACAATGACAATGACAATGACAATGACAAGGACAAGGACAAAGACAATGACAAAAAAGACAATAACAAGGACAAGGACAATGCCAATGACAAAGATAATGACAAAGACAATAACAAGGACAAGGACAATGACAATGACAATGGACAATGGCAATGACAATGACAATGACAATGACAATGACAATGACAATGACAATAACAATGACAATGACAATGACAAGGACAATGACAAGGACAATGACAATGACAAGGACAATGACAATGACAATAACAATGACAATGACAATGACAATGACAATGACAATGACAATGACAATAACAAGGACAATGACAAAGACAATGACAATGACAATGACAATGACAATGACAAGGACAATGACAAGGACAATGGGAATGACAAGGACAATGACAAGGACAAGGACAATGACAATGACAATGACAATGACAAGGACAAGGACAAAGACAATGACAATGACAATAACAAGGACAATGACAATGACAAGGACAATGACAAGGACAATGAAATAACAAGGACAATGACAAGGACAAAGGACAATGACAATGACAATGACAATGACAAGGACAATGACAATGACAAATGACAAGGACAATGACAATGACAAGGACAATGACAATGACAATGACAAGGACAATGAAATGACAAGGACAATGGACAATGACAAGGACAAGGACAATGACAATGACAATGATAAGGACAAGGACAATGACAAGGACAAGGACAAGGACAAGGACAATGACAAGGACAATGACAATGACAAGGACAAGGACAAGGACAAGGACAAGGACAAGGACAAAGGACAAAGACAATGACAAATACAAGGACAAAGAGACAATGACAAGGACAATGACAATGACAATGACAAGGACAAGGACAAGGACGATGACAAAGACAATGACAAGGACAAGGACAATGACAATGACAGGGACAAAGACAAGGACAATGACAATGACAAGGACAAGGACAAGGACAATAACAAGGACAATGACAAGGACAATGACAAGGACAATGATAAGGACAACGACATAGACAATGACAGGACAAGGACAAAGACAATTACCAGGACAAGGACAATGACAATGACAATGACAATGACAAGGAAAATAACAAGGACAAGGACAATGACAAGGACAATGACAAGGACAATGACAAGGATGATATTGACAATGACAAGGACAATGACACTGACAATGACAATGACAATGTCAAGGACAATGACGATGACAAGGACAAGGACAAGACAATGACAATGATAATGACAAGGACAATGATAAGGACAATGACAAGGACAATGACTATGACAATGACAATGACAAGGACAAGGACAATGACAAGGCCAATGACAATGACAATGACAATGACAATAACAATGACAATGACAAGGACAATGACAATGACAATGACAATTGCAAAGAAAATGACGATGACAAGGACAAGGACAAGGGCCAGGACGAAGACAAGGACAAAGACAAAGACAAGGACAAAGACAAAGACAAGGACAAAGACAAAGACAAGAACAATGACAGTGACAATGACAAGGACATGGACAAGGATAATGACAATGGACAAGGACAAGGACAAGAGAAGGACAAAAACAAGGAGAATGAAAAAACAATGACAGGGAAAGGGCAAGGGCAAGGACAAGGACAAAGACAAAGACAAGGACACAATGACAATGACAATGACAATGACAAGGGGCAAGGACAACACGGACAAGGAAAGGACAAGAACAAAGGCAAGGACAAGGACAAGGACAAGGACAATGACAAGGACAAGGACAAGGACGACGACAAGGACAAAGACAAGGATGAGTGAGAAGGACAAGGACAAGGACATGAGCAAGGACAAAGGACAAGGACATGGACAAGGACAAGGACAAGGACAAGGACAAGGACAAGGAAAAGGACAAAGACAAAGACAAGGACAAGGACAAACAGGACAAGGACAAGGACAAGGACGAGGGCAAGGATGAGGACAAGGACAAGGACAATGACAAGGGA
>JAXRKP010001338.1:120000-137565 GCA_037039925.1 Doris montereyensis | reverse complement strand
GTTTATACACATAAACCTGAAAATAAGTTTAGCTAATTATTTTTACAATATCTTGAGTATCATCCATATTGGCTTTTCATAAACTAATAGAGAGAGAGATGAAAAGGAGAGACAGCTTTTTTAATTATTGTGAGGAGGGCGACTCTTCTAGCCTATCCTTCACATCTACTCTGAGAAGATGAAGTATGATTTAGTCCTACAATTTTATTCCTTGTTCTTTTTGTTTTTTGATGGCCAAAATAATCTACTCTGATTTTTTCCAATTCTTCAGCTAATCTTAATTCTTTTCCCATTTATGGAATTAAATAGTCCATGTTCCAAAATCAAAGTCTGTGTTCTGCTTCCAAGTTATTGTCTTCTTAAGGTCAGTCAGGTTCTCATATTCTTTTGTTTCTCTGAATTGGCCGGTTTTGGGTAAGCAGGTGATTACTACACAGTACCCCGAGGGTGTAGGTGGTGGGACTGCCACCTTGAGACCCCCTTCCGACCATGTTTGTGATTTTCTTTCAGAGATAATTCACTTCACCTTTGGTCAGCAACCCTGCCTGCAAGGCAACAGGACACTCGTGGAGGGCAGGGTTGCCTAGTCCCCATACAGGTGCAAGCTTCTGCCCACTGCCTGACTTTCTGAATCACACCCTCATTTATGGTCTTTCATTTACATATAACACAGTATTGCAAGAAGTACTTGTAAAGGACTTCACATAATACACCAACCTTATTACATAAGTTTGTATTTTCCTCGATACAACTGTATGTTTGGTTGCATTCAGTTCCATAATTCCCTGGAATTACATTCCTGAAAAGCAAGAAAAGTTCTTGAAATATCGTTTTATTTAGAGTGAAAACTAAATGATCACAATTTTGAATCAAGCATAAGAGCTTTGTCCTTACTGCCACGTCGAATTCAACTATAGCCGAAACTTCCGGTTGTCATTCGGATAGCCGACTTCTTGATTGTAGTCGAAATTTGACCAGCTCCACTGAAAAGGCCAAATTTAAAATAAAAACGAAGTAAATTGTTATGTACAGTAGTTTCCGTCCATCGAATAGACTGCTGCTGTATTCCTTTTTTTTTCCCGGTCAAAATTTGCTGATTTGACCCGATTTTACCTATTTTTCCCACTTGTTTACACCGCAACCTCAAAATCATGGATTTCAATCAGGACAGATTATGCACCGTTATGAATCTGATTCTGACGCAGGCTAGAGTTCAAGATAGCCATGATCCACGGTGCAGCTTAATATGACAGAGGTGTTGAAGAGCTTATTGACTCTGACAGTGCATGAGGTTATTTGGGAAAGAGCACAAGTAAAAAGAGGGCATGGTATTGTTGACGCTTAGTGCCGGCACTGGGAATATTTCAAAATAAGAACATATATGACACACAACAACAGAAAACACAAGAATAGAAGACTTACTGAGACAGACAGCTCAGCAAACAAAATTTAAAATTCTTCATTACTGTTTTCGTGGCATTTTGTGTATTTTTTCTTAATAGTTACATTTTGTGTATTTTTTCTTAATAGTTGCATTTTGTGTTTGTCATACAACATGAATAATTGTATTTTTTCACATTATTGTCCAATTCTTCCTTTTCTGTCTTCTTCACATTACAAATACAACCTACAAATCATGATTGCCTCATAATATGCTTTCATTAATGGTGTATTTTTCAAACCATAAACTCTCATTTTCACTGAGATATGACCGAAACATAAATTGTCAAAATTCAAAATGGTTGCCATGATCACATGACCTTATTTGCATAATTTGAATAGCTCTTCTTGTAGCACAATGTATCATTAGGTTGTCCCATTGAATGTCATTGTAGTTTAAAAATGAGAATTCTTTTCCTGCTATGAGTCATTTCTATGATTTCAGCCACAATAATGGTAAGTATTTGCAAAGGCATCCAGTGTAAATGGATGGCAACATAAGAGTTCAAGAGCTGATAACTACGAGAATTAATGTTAGTAGTGTCATGAAAATGTTTTTCAATGAAAAGACGAACGTTTAAAGACTTTCTCATCAAATACACAAACGAAATTATGATGAAAAGTAGGTTTTTTTACCGATACAGCTGCCATTGTTTGGAAAATATCCATCATTGCATACACAAAGATAACTGCCTTGATTCATTCTGACAATGAGAATTCCTCATGACAATTTACTGAATAACTGCTGTGCATTCATTGATGTCCTGATCACAGATAGCCCCTGTCCATCCACCATTACAGTCACAGGTACCATCAGTCTATACATAACAAGAAAAACAATAAGACAAATAAAGAAAGGCAACATATCCATTTTATGATTTATTGATTTCTTTAGGGTTTTTCTCTGAGAATTCTGTTGCTTTTCTATTTAGCACATACATCTGTTATTGCGTTAGTTATATTACTGAAAATGCAGAAATTTGGGGGCTCTGAGAGTAGAAAACTGGGGACCCTGAGAGTATACAAAGCCAGAGCATCTGTGATATTTTGAAAACAAAGAAACGTGTTTTGTCCTCCCACCTCATTTTTGAACCAAAGTTCCCTGTTTTACCCTGTTGTCCGCCTCTTCAAATAAAAGAGATTCACACTTTTATGATTACTTAATTCAAGTCTGCAAGATCTTCAGAACAGTTGATCTTTATGGACTTCCCAGATTTAGCCTTAAGTCAGCATTTGACAACACTTTCAATTACAACGTAATGTTTTTGAGAGTTGGAAATCAATTACACTGAAGAAAATTCATTTGGAACACTTTTTCTTCATGCAAACGAAAGATTCCTCCGAGTTATGCTGTGCATGACTGACCAGATCCTTTATCAAATGATAGACCGCAATCTTCCTCAATGCAACTTTCCTACAGTATGTAAAACAACCTATACATCATTGGAATTCAGTACATGTTTACGTATAAAACAGATGAGCCGACCAGTGAATAAGTTACTCACAATGAGTTAGCCAATAAGTACATTTTGAAGAAAGTACATTAAATGTAACAATCACATTCACTTTTGACTGATTGAAGAAGACTCATGTCAAAATTTTAACTAAATTATCACGATAACAAACTGAGGATGTCCTTTGTCATTTAAATTGTTTAAATTGTAATGAAGTTTTGAGCGTTAAATGCCACATATCTATGGTTTTGAGTAAAAATAGTTCTAGGTATTATTATTGTTATAATATAAACTAATATTACTATTTTTATTATCAAATATTATTATAACATTATCATCATTTTCTATTATTATCAAGAGCATTATTAATTCCATAGAAAATTATAATGATTGAAGAATCATTATTATTTGATCAAATGGTCGATTAAATTAGTATTTAATGATATGGTTGAGACTATCATCACAGGAATGAATTGCAACACATTTGTTTTTGTTCACTCATTTCTAAAAAACATAAACATTATTCTTGAGCAAAATTGTGATTTTAATGTTGTTGAATGTCACCCAAACTGTTGATCTAATTTAGATTTTAAAGTGATGTATTTAGTTCTGCTTTAACTTCTTTTTGACATTCTTAGGAAAATTGTAAACTTTTTCCTGTAAGGAAAGCCAGACAGACAGACATTTGACATACAGACAGACAGACAGTGCCACTATGTTGAGACATTCCATTGCAGTTGATTGTCTATATTTACTTCTAAGTATTTTGCACTGTTTGTTATTTTTTGTTTTTGGTTATGTATGTAATAATCTGAGTTTACTGGGTTTTTTAAATACTCTTTTAATATTTTTAGAACCTGGCATGTCTCTAAATGTGGTGTCGGTGAGCTGAGTGGTTAGACTGCCTAATTTGAGAGATCATGAGGTCCAGAGCGTTTGAATCCTAGCAGAGCTAGGATGATGAGAGTTCCAGAGAGAGAGAGACAGAGAGACCCATTCTCCCCACTAGAGGACCCAGAGAAATGGAGCACAAGCATTAGCTTGGGATTAAATCCTGCTTCAAGAGAGAGAGATGTCCAGGAGAGGTGATTATTATCACGAGAGAGACAGACAGACATGCTATAGAAACTGGGATAAGGAGAGGAGTCTATGGGTCATTGTTTGGAAGAGGCCTTTGAAGGAACTTTAAAATTTAGAATTCTGAATAGAACTCCATTTTTCCATTTTATTTGACCAATTCCAGGTGTAGTGTATTTAGGCTGGATTTTTGTAATATTTTCGAATCCTTGGATTATGACATTTTTCTAGAAACAAAGACAGTTCCACCTGATAATTGATGATTGCAATATTAAGGTTAACATTCTCAACCTTCAACAATTAATTTTAGTAAGATTTAGTTCCTTTAATTTCCATTGCGGCCCATAGGCACTTAACTCGCTTTATGTTCAAGATATTAATGGTTTTTTAGCACAACTGTTTTGCATGTGGAGTAGATGACATATTGTACCATATTTTTAGATCTGTAGGAATGTTGTGGTTAATTCTTGGTAGTAATCAGAAAATGCTAATTAATTGGCAATTTAAGAGTTCAGCTATAGATGTTGAGCCTTGGATAAAAATATTACTGTGTTTTAGGTCTGAAATCCCCTAAATTTCATGGTGTTTATCTTTGACATACGCCCAATTTACAACTTTGTTTTTTTCCATCTTCAGTTTATCATGTCCTTTATATTATAAACTGCAATGAGCTGTTCTGCATGCACAAAGAGCTTTTCTTATATTGAAGAGGTGATTTTTATTTGTTACTCTTTATGAATTTCAGCTTGTCATTTTTACAATATTCAAGAATCCATATTGGCTAGTGGTAAAGACCAAATTTCAAAGGAGACTGACGAGTAGGAGGCTTACTTTTGTGCTTTCATCTCCTGAGACAATATTTTAAACTATGATTTTTACAAACAATTCTTGTTCTTTTTTTTGTTAGAGAAGAAAAGTAATCTGCACGATTTTTTGTTTGAAAATGCATGATTTATGGGAATTAATGACCATGTTCAAAAATGAAAGTCTGTATCCTTTGTCTTCTTAAGGTCAGTCAAATAGTTGCAATTGGCCGGTTTTGGAACACTACACAGTTATGTGGGACTGACCTTGAGACCTGTTCCGGACCATGTTTGTGATTTTCTAGAGATTTCACTTCACCTTTGGTCATTTCAAACCCTGGAAAAGCAACAGGACACTGTGGAGTGCAGGGTTGCTCAATCCCAGAAAATAAGCTTTGCCCACTGCCTGACTTTCTGAATCACACCTCATTTATGGTCTTTTTTACAACCAACAAATATTAAGAAGTACTTGTAAAGGACATCATATAATACACCAACCTTATTACATAAGTTTGTATTTTCCTCGATACAACTGCATGTTTGGTTGCATTCAGTTCCATAATTCCCTGAATTACATTCTGAAAAGCAATGAAAAGTTCTTGAAATATCGTTTATTTAGAGGAAAACTAAATGATCACAATTTTGAATCAAGCACAGAGCTTTAACTCTTACGTTGTCGAATTCAACTATAGTCGAAACTTCCGGTTGTCATTCGTATTGCCGACTTCGATTGTGGTCGAAATTTGACCAGCTCCACTGAAAAGGCCAAATTTAAAATAAAACGAAGTAAATTGTTATGTACAGTAGTTTCCCGTCCATCGTAATAGACTGCTGCTGCATTCCTTTTTTTTTTCGGTCAAAATTTGCTGATTTGACCCGGATTTTACCTATTTTTCCCACTTGTTTACACCGGCAACCTCAAAATCATGGATTTCAATCAGGATCAGATTATGCATTGTTATGAATCTGATTCTGATGAGGCTAGAGTTCAAGATAGTCATGATCCACGGTGCAGCGAATATGACAGAGGTGTTGAAGAGCTTATTGACTCTGACAGTGCATGAGGTTATTTGGGAAAGAGCACAAGTAAAAAGAGGGCATGGTATTGTTGACGCTAGTGCCTGGCACTGGGAATATTTCAAAATAAGAAACATATATGACACACAACAACAGAAAACACAAGAATAGAAGACTTACTGAGACAGGACAGCTCAGCAAAACAAAATTTAAAATTCTTCATTACTGTTTTCGTGGCATTTTGTGTATTTTTTCTTAATAGTTACATTTTGTGTATTTTTTCTTAATAGTTGCATTTTGTGTGTTTGTCATACAACATGAATAATTGTATTTTTTTCACATTATTGTCCAATTCTTCCCTTTTCTCTGTCTTCTTCACATTACAATACAACCTACAAATCATGATTGCCTCATAATATGCTTCACAATGGTGTATTTTCTCACCATAAACTCTCATTTTCACTGAGATATGACCGAAAAAACATAAATTGTCAAAATTCAAAATGGCTGCCATGATCACATGACCTTATTTGCATAATTTGAATAGCTCTTCTTGTAGCACAATGTATCATTAGGTTGTCCTATTGAATGTCTATTGTAGTTTAAAAATGAGAATTCTTTTCCTGCTATGAGTCATTTCTAAGGATTTCAGCCACAATGCGTGGCAATGGCAAAGGCATCCAGTGTGTAAAATGGATGGCAACATAAGAGTTCAAGAGCTGATAACTACGAGAATTAATGCGAGTAGTGTCATGAAAATGTTTTTCAATGAAAGACGAACGTTTAAAGACTTTCATCAAAATACAAACGAAATTATGATGAAAAAGTAGGGTTTTTTTACCAATACAGCTGCCATTGTTTCCAAAATATCCATCATTGCATACACAAAGATAACTGCCTTGATTATTCTCACAATAAGAATTCTCATGACAATTTACTGGAATAACTGCTGTGCATTCATTGATGTCCTGATCACAGATAGCCCCTGTCCATCCACCATTACAGTCACAGGTACCATCAATCTGTACATGACAAGAAAACAATAAGACAATAAAGAAAGGCAACATATCCATTTTAGGAAATTATTGATTTCTTTAGGGGTTTTTTTCTCTTGAGAATTCTGTTGCTCTTCTATGTAGCACATACATCTGTTATTGCGTTGGTTATATTACTGCTAATGCAGAAATTTGGGGGCTCTGAGAGTATACTGCTGTTTGCAAATGAAAGACTGTATAAGAGCCAGAGCCTCTCTGCTACATTTTGGCACAATCATGAGAAACGTGTTTTGTCCTCCCACCTCGTTAATATTTTGAACCAAAGTCTCCCTTATACCTTAAAATAATCCCCTAGGTTTCAGGTTTCTTCAAATCAAGCAAGAGATTCACACTTTTATTGATTACTTAATACAGGCTAAACTATTTTTCGTTCGAAGACGCTTGTTCCATTCTGTGACTCAATTTCAAACGGAAGACCGCAGCTTCTGGCAATACAGTGTTTCCTTTGCAAACGAGACGGCCTTGCCAGCTGCAAAGTTCAAAGAAAGACCACATACACCAGATACAGTGTTCGGCCTTTCATTTGGAAGACACTCGCTAAATTTGGTGATCTAATTTCAAACGAAAGACTATGATCAACGTCCGAGTCTACGGTGTTTCGTTTAAACTAGACGTCCTAGCAGTGTCCGAGTATCAAATGATAGACCGTATCTGCCAGACACAGTTGGTTATGGCCTTTTGTTCGGAAGAAAGCTGACATGAACAACGGAGACTCGATTGCAAACCAAAGGCCTTGATATATACATGTACATGTTTACGTATAACAATATGATGAGCCGAGTGAATAAGTATAAATTAACAATGGCATTTACTTTGTTTATCGTAGTACATTTTGAATTCGTATTATCCAAAAACGGGTAACAATCACATTCACTTTTGACTGATTGAATGAAATATGTATGCGGCCTAATCGGTTTATTAACTGGGATAACGAATTGAAAGCAAAGGAAACTGAGGATGTCCTAATCATATTAAAAATTACAAATTACAATGTACACTGATGATGAGCGTTTTTAAAATATAATGAAAGATACGACGTTATGTTACTTTGTAAGAATATTTTTAGTAATACTTAACCTACTCTCTATGGATAAACTGAATGGCTTCGTACTAAAATAATAGTAATAAAATATAATAGTAACAGTAGGCCTACATGTATCAGTATTCTTTCAAATTATTATTAATTCCATTCAGAGATGAAATTATAATGATTTATAAGTCCTTGTTATTATTTTAATGTAGTGATTATGATTAGTATTTAATGATATGTTATGGCATATCATAAATAAATACAATTGTATTTCATTATCATTACTTTATACACTGCCGTAGTCTGAAAAACACATAAACATTATTCTGGCGCAAAATTGTTTTTTTATGATTTCGACAGAGAGAGAGAGAGACACAGAGAGAGAGAGAGAGAGAGAGAGAGAGAGAGAGAGAGAGAGAGAGAGAGAGAGAGAGAGAGAGAGAGAGAGAGAGAGAGAGAGAGAGAGAGAGAGAGAGAGAGAGAGAGAGAGAGAGAGAGAGAGAGAGACAGACAGACAGACAGACAGACAGACAGACAGACAGAGACAGAGAGAGATGAGACATAGAGAGAGTGAGAGAGAGAGAGAGAATGAGAGAGAGTGTGGGAGAGAGAGAGAGAGAGAGAGAGAGAGAGAGAGAGAGAGAGAGAGAGAGAGAGAGAGAGAGAGAGAGAGAGAGAGAGAGAGAGAGAGAGAGAGAGAGAGAGAGAGAGAGAGAGAGAGAGAGAGAGAGAGAGAGAGAGAGAGAGAGAGAGAGAGAGAGAGAGAGAGAGAGAGAGATTGAGAGAGAGAGGGACAGAGCGAAAGAGAGAGAGAGAGAGAGAGAGAGAGAGAGAGAGAGAGAGAGAGAGAGAGATAGAGAGAGAGAGTAGGAGAGAGAGTAGAGTGAAACAGAGAGAGAGCGAGAAGAGAGCGAGAGAGAGAGAGAGAGAGAGAGAGAGAGAGAGAGAGAGAGAGAGAGAGAGAGAGAGAGAGAGAGAGAGAGAGAGAGAGAGAGAGAGAGAGACAGACAGACAGACAGACAGACAGAAAGAAAGGGGGGAAGGAGAGGGAGAGAGATAGGCAGGCCCATTGTTTGAAGAGGTTTTTGAGGAGATTGTGGTAAAATTTTTAGAATTTACACTAAAACATATCACACCGAAGATCAAGACAAAAAATAATATATATTTGACCTATGCCAGGTTGCAGAGTAGTTAGGCTGCTGGATTTGGGGTCATGAGGCCCCGGGTTCGAATCCTGGCAAAGCTAGACATTTGTGATATTCTAAAACAAACATTCTTGTTGTCCCCTATCATTCAAAGGATAATTGATGATTGCAAATTCAAGCCTGCAAGATCCTCAATTTGATAAAAATCGTCGAAAGTTAGCTGTCAAATACGGGCACATTTTCACCATGCCTCTGATTTCCATTCAATTCCGTGTTAGTATAACTATTTTAGACTGTCAAGATTTAATGGTTTTTTTGGTAAAACATGCATTGCATGTGGAGTATTCCTCTAAATATTGTACAAATTAATGGAGCTTCATTAGGCCTGTAGTAAAAGTTGTAATAGTCGTGTGACTGATTCAATATCGATGTATTAATCGAGTTGCTGATTGGTTGTCGATGTTCGCTGTGATGAGAGCATGCTTTTGATTCTTGCTCCTTTTACATAATAATTATGACGTAGCTTGACCAAGGTCTAAAGCTGTCCTAATTCACATGCATCCAATTCCATTGAAATTTACTTCAAATTTACAACTTGGGTTTTGCGTGAAAATCTCTCTCAGTAAATACAAAATATCAGATTTAAGGCCTTCCAGACATTCTAAACGTACTGCAATGGCGAAATGGACTCAACAACAAATTGTTCCAATTGAAGAGGTGAGTTTATACACATGTACAACCCAAAAATAAGTTTCAGCTTAATTATTTTTACAATATTCGGAGTATCATCCATATTGGCTTGCTAAACTAATAGAGAGAGAGATGTAGAAAGGGAGAGAGACAGTTTTTTTAATTGTGAGAGGCTTACTCTTTCTCTAGCTCTATCCTTTACATCTACTCCTGAGAAGATTAAAGTATGATTTAGTCCTACAATTTCTATTCCTTGTTCTTTTTTCTTTGTTTCTTTGATGGCCAAAATAATCTACTCTGATTTTTTTCCAATTCTTCAGCTAATCTTAATTCTTTCCCATTTATGGAATTAACAGTCCATGTTCCAAAAATCAAAGTCTGTGTTCGTTTCCAAGGTTGTCTTCTTAAGGTCAGTCAGGTTCTCATATTCTTTGTTTCTCTGAATTGGCCGGTTTTGGGTAAGCAGGTGATTACTACACAGTACCCGAGGTAGGTGGTGGGACTGCCACCTTGAGACCCCCTTCCGGACCATGTTTGTGATTTTCTTTCAGAGATAATTCACTTCACCTTTGGTCAGCCAAACCCTGCCTGCAAGGCAACAGGACACTCGTGGAGGGCAGGGTTGCCTAGTCCCCATACAGGTGCAAGCTTCTGCCCACTGCCTGACTTTCTGAATCACACCCTCATTTATGGTCTTTCATTTACATATAACACAGTATTAAGAAGTACTTGTAAAGGACTTCACATAATACACCAACCTTATTACATAAGTTTGTATTTTCCTCGATACAACTGCATGTTTGGTTGCATTCAGTTCCATAATTCCCCTGAATTACATTCTGAAAAGCAATGAAAAGTTCTTGAAATATCGTTTATTTAGAGTGAAAACTAAATGATCACAATTTTGAATCAAGCACAGAGCTTTAACTCTTACGTTGTCGAATTCAACTATAGCCGAAACTTCCGGTTGTCATTCGTATTGCCGACTTCGACTGTGGTCGAAATTTGACCAGCTCCACTGAAAAGGCCAAATTTAAAATAAAACGAAGTAAATTGTTATGTACAGTAGTTTCCCGTCCATCGTAATAGACTGCTGCTGCATTCCTTTTTTTTTTCCCGGTCAAAATTTGCTGATTTGACCCGGATTTTACCTATTTTTCCCACTTGTTTACACCGCAACCTCAAAATCATGGATTTCAATCAGGATCAGATTATGCACCGTTATGAATCTGATTCTGACGAGGCTAGAGTTCAAGATAGTCATGATCCACGGTGCAGCGAATATGACAGAGGTGTTGAAGAGCTTATTGACTCTGACAGTGCATGAGGTTATTTGGGAAAGAGCACAAGTAAAAAGAGGGCATGGTATTGTTGACGCTAGTGCCTGGCACTGGGAATATTTCAAAATAAGAAACATATATGACACACAACAACAGAAAACACAAGAATAGAAGACTTACTGAGACAGGACAGCTCAGCAAAACAAAATTTAAAATTCTTCATTACTGTTTTCGTGGCATTTTGTGTATTTTTTCTTAATAGTTACATTTTGTGTATTTTTTCTTAATAGTTGCATTTTGTGTGTTTGTCATACAACATGAATAATTGTATTTTTTTCACATTATTGTCCAATTCTTCCCTTTTCTCTGTCTTCTTCACATTACAATACAACCTACAAATCATGATTGCCTCATAATATGCTTCACAATGGTGTATTTTCTCACCATAAACTCTCATTTTCACTGAGATATGACCGAAAAAAAAATGCTAAATTGTCAAAATTCAAAATGGCTGCCATGATCACATGACCTTATTTGCATAATTTGAATAGCTCTTCTTGTAGCACAATGTATCATTAGGTTGTCCTATTGAATGTCTATTGTAGTTTAAAAATGAGAATTCTTTTCCTGCTATGAGTCATTTCTATGATTTCAGCCACAATGCGTGGCAATGGCAAAGGCATCCAGTGTGTAAAATGGATGGCAACATAAGAGTTCAAGAGCTGATAACTACGAGAATTAATGCGAGTAGTGTCATGAAAATGTTTTTCAATGAAAGACGAACGTTTAAAGACTTTCATCAAAATACAAACGAAATTATGATGAAAAAGTAGGGTTTTTTTACCGATACAGCTGCCATTGTTTCCAAAATATCCATCATTGCATACACAAAGATAACTGCCTTGATTATTCTCACAATGAGAATTCTCATGACAATTTACTGGAATAACTGCTGTGCATTCATTGATGTCCTGATCACAGATAGCCCCTGTCCATCCACCATTACAGTCACAGGTACCATCAATCTGTACATGACAAGAAAACAATAAGACAATAAAGAAAGGCAACATATCCATTTTTAGGAAATTATTGATTTCTTTAGGGGTTTTTCTCTTGAGAATTCTGTTGCTCTTCTATGTAGCACATACATCTGTTATTGCGTTGGTTATATTACTGCTAATGCAGAAATTTGGGGGCTCTGAGAGTATACTGCTGTTTGCAAATGAAAGACTGTATAAGAGCCAGAGCCTCTCTGCTACATTTTTGGCACAATCATGAGAAACGTGTTTTGTCCTCCCACCTCGTTAATATTTTGAACCAAAGTCTCCCCTATACCTTAAAATAATCCCCTAGGTTTCAGGTTTCTTCAAATCAAGCAAGAGATTCACACTTTTATTGATTACTTAATACAGGCTAAACTATTTTTCGTTCGGAAGACGTTTGCTCCATTCTGTGACTCAATTTCAAACGGAAGACCGAAAAGTCAGCTTCTGGCATATACAGTGTTTCCTTTGCAAACGAGACGGCCTTGCCAGCTGCAAAAGTTCAAAGAAAGACCACATACACCAGATACAGTCGTTACGGCCTTTCATTTGGAAGACACTCGCTAAATTTGGTGATCTAATTTCAAACGAAAGACTATGATCAACGTCCGAGTCTACGGTGTTTCGTTTTTAAACTAGACGCCCTAGCAGTGTCCGAGTATCAAATGATAGACCGTATCTGCCAGACACAGTTGGTTATGGCCTTTTGTTCGAAGAAAGCTGACATGAACAACGGAGACTCGATTGCAAACCAAAGGCCTTGATATATACATGTACATGTTTACGTATAACAATATGATGAGCCGACCAGTGAATAAGTATAAATTAACAATGGCATTTACTTTGTTTATCGTAGTACATTTTGAATTCGTATTATCCAAAACGGGTAACAATCACATTCACTTTTGACTGATTGAATGAAATATGTATGCGGCCTAATCGGTTTATTAACTGGGATAACGAATTGAAAGCGAAAGGAAACTGAGGATGTCCTAATCATATTAAAATTACAAATTACAATGTACACTGATGATGAGCGTTATTTAAAATATAATGAAAGATACGCACGTTATGTTACTTTGTAAGAATATTTTTAGTAATACTTAACCTACTCTCTATGGATAAACTGAATGGCTTCGTACTAAAATAATAGTAATAAAATATAATAGTAACAGTAGGCCTACATGTATCAGTATTCTTTCAAATTATTATTAATTCCATTCAGAGATGAAATTATAATGATTTATAAGTCCTTGTTATTATTTTAATGTAGTGATTATGATTAGTATTTAATGATATGTTATGGCATATCATAAATAAATACAATTGTATTTCATTATCATTACTTTATACACTGCCGTAGTCTGAAAAACACATAAACATTATTCTGGCGCAAAATTGTTTTTTTATGATTTCGACAGAGAGAGAGAGAGAGAGACAGAGAGAGAGAGAGAGAGAGAGAGAGAGAGAGAGAGAGAGAGAGAGAGAGAGAGAGAGAGAGAGAGAGAGAGAGAGAGAGAGAGAGAGAGAGAGAGAGAGAGAGAGAGAGACAGACAGACAGACAGACAGACAGACAGACAGACAGACAGAGACAGAGAGAGAGAGACATAGAGAGAGTGAGAGAGAGAGAGACAGACAGACAGACAGACAGACAGACAGAGACAGAGAGAGAGTGAGACATAGAGAGAGTGAGAGAGAGAGAGAGAGAGAGAGAGAGAGAGAGAGAGAGAGAGAGAGAGAGAGAGAGAGAGAGAGAGAGAGAGAGAGAGAGAGAGAGAGAGAGAGAGAGAGAGAGAGAGAGAGAGAGAGAGAGAGAGAGAGAGAGAGAGAGAGAGAGAGAGAGAGAGAGAGAGAGAGAGAGAGAGAGAGAGAGAGAGAGAGAGAGAGAGAGAGAGAGAGATTGAGAGAGAGAGGGACAGAGAGAGAGAAGAGAGAGAGAGAGAGAGAGAGAGAGAGAGAGAGAGAGAGAGAGAGAGAGAGATAGAGAGAGAGAGAGAAAGAGAGATAGGAGAGAGAGAGTAGAGTGAAACAGAGAGAGAGCGAGAGAGAGAGAGATAGAGAGAGAGAGAGAGAGAGAGAGAGAGAGAGAGAGAGAGAGAGAGAGAGAGAGAGAGAGAGAGAGAGAGAGAGAGAGAGAGAGAGACAGACAGACAGACAGACAGACAGACAGAAAGAGGGGGGGAAGGAGAGGGAGAGAGATAGGCAGGCCCATTGTTTGAAGAGGTTTTTGAGGAGATTGTGGTAAAATTTTAGAATTTACACTAAAACATATCACACCGAAGATCAAGACAAAAAATAATATATATTTGACCTATGCCAGGTTGCAGAGTAGTTAGGCTGCTGGATTTGGGGTCATGAGGCCCCGGGTTCGAATCCTGGCAAAGCTAGACATTTGTGATATTCTAAAAACAAACATTCTTGTTGTCCCCTATCATTCAAATGATAATTGATGATTGCAAATTCAAGCCTGCAAGATCCTCAATTTGATAAAAATCGTCGAAAGTTAGCTGTCAAATACGGGCACATTTTCACCATGCCTCTGATTTCCATTCAATTCCGCGATGTTAGTATAACTATTTTAGACTGCGTCAAGATTTAATGGTTTTTTTGGTAAAACATGCATTGCATGTGGAGTATTCCTCTAAATATTGTACAAATTAATGGAGCTTCATTAGGCCTGTAGTAAAAGTTGTAATAGTCGTGTGACTGATTCAATATCGATGTATTAATCGCAGTTGCTGATTGGTTGTCGATGTTCGCTGTGATGAGAGCATGCTTTTGATTCTTGCTCCCCTTTTACATAATAATTATGACGTAGCTTGACCAAGGTCTAAAGCTGTCCTAATTCACATGCATCCAATTCCATTGAAATTTACTTCAAATTTACAACTTGGGTTTTGCGTGAAAATCTCTCTCAGTAAATACAAAATATCAGATTTAAGGCCTTCCAGACATTCTAAACGTACTGCAATGGCGAAATGGACTCAACAACAAATTGTTCCAATTGAAGAGGTGAGTTTATACACATGTACAACCCAAAAATAAGTTTCAGCTTAATTATTTTTACAATATTCGAGTATCATCCATATTGGCTTGCTAAACTAATAGAGAGAGAGATGTAGAAAGGAGAGAGACAGTTTTTTTAATTGTGAGGAGGCTTACTCTTTCTCTAGCTCTATCCTTTACATCTACTCCTGAGAAGATTAAAGTATGATTTAGTCCTACAATTTCTATTCCTTGTTCTTTTTTCTTTGTTTCTTTGATGGCCAAAATAATCTACTCTGATTTTTTTTTCCAATTCTTCAGCTAATCTTAATTCTTTCCCATTTATGGAATTAACAGTCCATGTTCCAAAAATCAAAGTCTGTGTTCGTTTCCAAGGTTGTCTTCTTAAGGTCAGTCAGGTTCTCATATTCTTTGTTTCTCTGAATTGGCCGGTTTTGGGTAAGCAGGTGATTACTACACAGTACCCGAGGTAGGTGGTGGGACTGCCACCTTGAGACCCCTTCCGGACCATGTTTGTGATTTTCTTTCAGAGATAATTCACTTCACCTTTGGTCAGCCAAACCCTGCCTGCAAGGCAACAGGACACTCGTGGAGGGCAGGGTTGCCTAGTCCCCATACAGGTGCAAGCTTCTGCCCACTGCCTGACTTTCTGAATCACACCCTCATTTATGGTCTTTCATTTACATATAACACAGTATTAAGAAGTACTTGTAAAGGACTTCACATAATACACCAACCTTATTACATAAGTTTGTATTTTCCTCGATACAACTGCATGTTTGGTTGCATTCAGTTCCATAATTCCCTGAATTACATTCTGAAAAGCAATGAAAAGTTCTTGAAATATCGTTTATTTAGAGGAAAACTAAATGATCACAATTTTGAATCAAGCACAGAGCTTTAACTCTTACGTTGTCGAATTCAACTATAGCCGAAACTTCCGGTTGTCATTCGTATTGCCGACTTCGACTGTGGTCGAAATTTGACCAGCTCCACTGAAAAGGCCAAATTTAAAATAAAACGAAGTAAATTGTTATGTACAGTAGTTTCCGTCCATCGTAATAGACTGCTGCTGCATTCCTTTTTTTTCCCGGTCAAAATTTGCTGATTTGACCCGGATTTTACCTATTTTTCCCACTTGTTTACACCGGCAACCTCAAAATCATGGATTTCAATCAGGATCAGATTATGCACCGTTATGAATCTGATTCTGACGAGGCTAGAGTTCAAGATAGTCATGATCCACGGTGCAGCGAATATGACAGAGGTGTTGAAGAGCTTATTGACTCTGACAGTGCATGAGGTTATTTGGGAAAGAGCACAAGTAAAAAGAGGGCATGGTATTGTTGACGCTAGTGCCTGGCACTGGGAATATTTCAAAATAAGAAACATATATGACACACAACAACAGAAAACACAAGAATAGAAGACTTACTGAGACAGGACAGCTCAGCAAAACAAAATTTAAAATTCTTCATTACTGTTTTCGTGGCATTTTGTGTATTTTTTCTTAATAGTTACATTTTGTGTATTTTTTCTTAATAGTTGCATTTTGTGTGTTTGTCATACAACATGAATAATTGTATTTTTTTCACATTATTGTCCAATTCTTCCCTTTTCTCTGTCTTCTTCACATTACAATACAACCTACAAATCATGATTGCCTCATAATATGCTTCACAATGGTGTATTTTCTCACCATAAACTCTCATTTTCACTGAGATATGACCGAAAAACATAAATTGTCAAAATTCAAAATGGCTGCCATGATCACATGACCTTATTTGCATAATTTGAATAGCTCTTCTTGTAGCACAATGTATCATTAGGTTGTCCTATTGAATGTCTATTGTAGTTTAAAAATGAGAATTCTTTTCCTGCTATGTGTCATTTCTAAGGATTTCAGCCACAATGCGTGGCAATGGCAAAGGCATCCAGTGTGTAAAATGGATGGCAACATAAGAGTTCAAGAGCTGATAACTACGAGAATTAATGCGAGTAGTGTCATGAAAATGTTTTTCAATGAAAGACGAACGTTTAAAGACTTTCATCAAAATACAAACGAAATTATGATGAAAAAGTAGGGTTTTTTTACCGATACAGCTGCCATTGTTTCCAAAATATCCATCATTGCATACACAAAGATAACTGCCTTGATTATTCTCACAATGAGAATTCTCATGACAATTTACTGGAATAACTGCTGTGTATTCATTGATGTCCTGATCACAGATAGCCCCTGTCCATCCACCATTACAGTCACAGGTACCATCAATCTGTACATGACAAGAAAACAATAAGACAATAAAGAAAGGCAACATATCCATTTTAGGAAATTATTGATTTCTTTAGGGGTTTTTTCTCTTGAGAATTCTGTTGCTCTTCTATGTAGCACATACATCTGTTATTGCGTTGGTTATATTACTGCTAATGCAGAAATTTGGGGGCTCTGAGAGTATACTGCTGTTTGCAAATGAAAGACTGTATAAGAGCCAGAGCCTCTCTGCTACATTTTGGCACAATCA
>JAXRKP010001338.1:75000-115000 GCA_037039925.1 Doris montereyensis | reverse complement strand
GTAGTTGAAAAATGAGAATTCTTTTCCTACTATGAGTCACTTCTAAGGATTTCAGCCACAATGCGTGGCAATGGTAAAGGCATCCAGTGTGTAAAATGGATGGCAACATAAGAGTTCAAGAGCTGATAACTACGAGAATTAATGCGAGTAGTGTCATGAAAATGTTTTTCAGTGAAAGACAAACGCTTAAAGACTTTCATCAAAATACAAACGAAATTATGATGAAAAAAAGTAGGGTTTTTTTACCGATACAGCTGCCATTGTTTCCGAAAATATCCATCATTGCATACACAAAGATAACTGCCTTGATTATTCTCACAATGAGAATTCTCATGACAATTTACTGGAATAACTGCTGTGCATTCATTGATGTCCTGATCACAGATAGCCCCTGTCCATCCACCATTACAGTCACAGGTACCATCAATCTGTACATGACAAGAAAACAATAAGACAATAAAGAAAGGCAACATATCCATTTTAGGAAATTATTGATTTCTTTAGGGGTTTTTTCTCTTGAGAATTCCGTTGCTCTTCTATGTAGCACATACATCTGTTATTACGTTGGTTATATTACTGTTAATGCAGAAATTTGGGGCTCTGAGAGTATACTGCTGTTTGCAAACGAAAGACTGTATAAGAGCCAGAGCCTCTGCTACATTTTGGCACAATCATGAGAAACGTGTTTTGTCCTCCCACCTCGTTAATATTTTGAACCAAAGTCTCCCCTTATACCTGAAAATAATCCCCTAGGTTTCAGGTTTCTTCAAATCAAGCAAGAGATTCACAGTTTTTTGTTGATTACTTAATACAGGCTGAACTGTCTTTCGTTTGGAAGACACTTGTTCCATTCTGTGACTCAATTTCAAACGAAAGACTGAAAAGTCAGCTTGTGGCATATACAGTGTTTCATTTGCAAATGAGACGGCCTTGCCAGCTGCAAAAGTTCAAAGAAAGACCACATACGCCAGATACAGTCGTTACAGCCTTTCATTTGAAGACACTGCTAAATTTGGTGATCTAATTTCAAACGAAAGACTATGATCAACGTCCGTGTCTACGGTGTTTCGTTTTTAAACTAGACAGCCTAGGCAGCGTCCGAGTATCAAATGATAGACCGTGTCTGCCAGACGCAGTTGGTTATGGCCTTTGTTCGGAAGAAAGCTGACATGAACAACGGAGACTCGATTGCAAACCAAAGGCCTTGATATATACATGTACATGTTTACGTATAACAATATGATGAGCCGACAGTGAATAAGTATAAAATTAACAATGGCAATTACTTTAGTTATTGCACTATATTTTGAATTGTATTATCCAAAACGGGTAACAATCACATTCACTTTTGACTTTGAATGAAATATGTTGCGTCCTAATCGGCTTATTAGATCGAGACAAAAAATAATATATATTTGACCTATGCCAGATTGCAGATGTTACTTTGTAAGAATTTTTTAGAATACTGCTGGATTTGGTAGGTCATGTAGGTCCCAGGTGAAATTATAATGAATCCTGGCAAAATTAGACATCTGTGATATTCTAAAAACAAAACATTCTTGTTGTCCCCTCTCATTCAAAAGAATAACTGATGATTGCAAATTCAAGCCTGCAAGGTCATCAATTTGTTGAAAATCGTCAAGCGTTACACAGTCAAATACAGGCACATTTTCACCTGAATAAAGCCCATGGCTCTGATTTCCATTCTCTCCATGATGTTAGTATAACTATTTTAGACTGTTAGTATAACTATTTAGACCGAAGGTTCAATGTTTTTTTTTGTAAAACATGCATGGCCTGTGGAATATTCCTCTAAATATTGTATAAATCAATGGAGCTTCATGAGACCAGTAGTAAAAGTCGTAATAGTCGTGTGACTGATTCAATACAGATGTATTAATCGCAGTTGCTGATTGGTTGTCGATGTTCGCTGTGATGAGAGCATGCTTTTGATTCGTGCTCCTTTTACATAATAATTATGACGTAGCTTGACCAAGGTCTAAAGCCGTCCTAATTCATATGCATCCAATTCAATCGAAATTTACTTTCAAATTTACAACTTGGGTTTTGTGTGAAAAATCTCTCTCAGTAAATACAAAATATCAGATTTAAGGCGTTCCAGACATTCTAAACGTACTGCAATGGCAAATGGACTTAACGACAGATTGTTCCAATTGAAGAGGTGAGTTTATACACATGTTCAACTCAATAAATAAGTTTCAGGTTAATTATTTTTATAATATCCGGAGTATCATCCATATTGGCTTGCTAAACTTATTGTTATTTAAAAAGTTCCACTCTGGGAGGGAAAGAGAAATAGAGAGAGAGAGAGAAAGGGAGAGAGACAGTTTTTTTAATTGCGAGGAGGCTTACTCTTGTTCTAGCTCTATCCTTTACATCTACTCCTGAGAAGATTAAAGTATGATTTAGTCCTACACTTTCTATTCCTTGTTCTTTTTCTTTGTTTCTTTGATGGCCAAAATAATCTACTCTGATTTTTTTCCAATTCTTTCAGCTAATCTTAATTCTTTCCCATTTATGGAATTAACAGTCCATGTTCTAAAAATCAAAGTCTGTGTTCGTTTCCAAGGTTGTCTTCTTAAGGTCAGTCAGGTTCTCATATTCTTTCTTTCTCTGAATTGGCTGGTTTTGGGTAAGCAGGTGATTACTACACAGTACCTGAGGTAGGTGGTGGGACTGCCACCTTGAGACCCCCTTCTGACCTTGTTTGTGATTTTCTTTCAGAGATAATTCACTTCACCTTTGGTCAGCCAAACCCTGCCTGCAAGGCAACAGGACACTCATGGAGGGCAGGGTTGCCTAGTCCCCATACAGGTGCAAGCTTCTGCCCACTGCCTGACTTTCTGAATCACACCCTCATTTATGGTCTTTCATTTATACATAACACAGTATTAAGAGGTGCTTGTAAAGGATTTCACATAATACACCAACCTTATTACATAAGTTTGTATTTTCCTCGATACAACTGCATGTTTGGTTGCATTCAGTTCCATAATTCCCTGAATTACATTCTGAAAAGCAATGAAAAGTTCTTGAAATATCGTTTATTTAGAGTGAAAACTAAATGATCACAATTTTGAATCAAGCACAGAGCTTTAACTCTTCGTTGTCGAATTCAACTATAGCCGAAACTTCTGGTTGTCATTAAATGATGCGACTTCGACTGTGGTCGAAATTTGACCAGCTCCACTGAAAAGGCCAAATTTAAAATAAAACGAAGTAAATTGTTATGTAGAGTAGTTTCCTGGCCATCGTAATAGACTGCTGCACATTCCTTTTTTCCTGGTCAAAATTTGCTGATTTGACCCGGATTTTACCTATTTTTCCCACTTGTTTACACCGCAACCTCGAAATCATGGGATTTCAATGAGGAACAGATTATGCACCGTTATGAATCTGATTCTGACGAGGCTAGAGTTCAAGATAGTCATGATCCATGGTGCAACGAATATGACAGAGGTGTTGAAGAGCTTATTGACTCTGACAGTGCATGAGGTTGTTTGGGAAAGAGCACAAGTAAAAAGAGGGGCATGGTATTGTTGACGCTAGTGCCTGGCACTGGGAATATTTCAAAATAAGAAACATATATGACACACAACAACAGAAAACACAAGAATAGAAGACTTACTGAGACAGGACAGCTCAGCAAAACAAAATTTTAAATTCTTCATTACTGTTTTTGTGGCATTTTGTGTATTTTTTTTAATAGTTCTATTTTGTGTATTTTTTCTTAATAGTTGCATTTTGTGTGTTTGTCATGCAACATGAATAATTGTATTTTTTTCACATTATTGTCCAAATCTTTTTTTCTGTCTTCTCCACATTACAATACAACCTACAAATCATGATTATCTCATAATATGCTCACAATGGTGTATTTTCTCACCATAAACTCTCATTTTCACTGAGATATGACCGAAAAAAAAACATAAATTGTCAAAATTCAAAATGGCTGCCATAATCACATGACCTTATTTGCATAATTTGAATAGCTCTTCTTGTAGCACAATGTATCATTAGGTTGTCCTATTGAATGTCTATTGTAGTTGAAAAATGAGAATTCTTTTCCTGCTATGTGTCATTTCTAAGGATTTCAGCCACAATGCGTGGCAATGGCAAAGGCATCCAGTGTGTAAAATGGATGGCAACATAAGAGTTCAAGAGCTGATAACGAGAATTAATGCGAGTAGTGTCATGAAAATGTTTTTCAATGAAAGACAAACGTTTAAAGACTTTCATCAAAATACAAACGAAATTATGATGAAAAAGCAGGGTTTTTTACCGATACAGCCGCCATTGTTTCCAAAATATCCATCATTGCATACACAAAGATAACTGCCTTGATTATTCTCACAATGAGAATTCTCATGACAATTTACTGGAATAACTGCTGTGCATTCATTGATGTCCTGATCACAGATAGCCCCTGTCCATCCACCATTACAGTCACAGGTACCATCAATCTGTACATGACAAGAAAACAATAAGACAATAAAGAAAGGCAACATATCCATTTTAGGAAATTATTGATTTCTTTAGGGGTTTTTTCTTGAGAATTCTGTTGCTCTTCTATGTAGCACATACATCTGTTATTGCGTTGGTTATATTACTGTTAATGCAGAAATTTGGGGGCTCTGAGAGTATACTGCTGTTTGCAAATGAAAGACTGTATAAGAGCCAGAGCCTCTCTGCTACATTTTGGCACAATCATGAGAAACGTGTTTTTCAAAGTCCTCCCACCTCGTTAATATTTTGAACCAAAGTCTCCCTTTTATACCTTCCTAAATAATCCCCTAGGTTTCAGGTTTCTTCAAATCAAGCAAGAGATTCACACTTTTATTGATTACTTAATACAGGCTGAACTGTCTTTCGTTTGGAAGACGTTTGCTCCATTCTGTGACTCAATTTCAAACGAAAGACCTTTTCTTCAGCTTGTGGCATATACAGTGTTTCCTTTGCAAAACGAGACGGCCTTGCCAGCTGCAAAAGTTCAAAGAAAGACCACATACAACCAGATACAGTCGTTATAAGCCTTTCATTTGGAAGACACTCAAGCATATCATAAATTTGGTGATCTAATTTCAAACGAAAGACTATGATCAACGTCCGAGTTACGGTGTTTCGTTTTTAAACTAGACGTCCTAGGCAGCGTCCGCTAGAGTATCAAATGATAGACCGTATCCCCTTTGACACAGTTGGTTATGGCCTTTTGTTCGGAAGAAAGCTGACATGAACAACGGAGACTCGATTGCAAACCAAAGGCCTTGATATATACATGTACATGTTTACGTATAACAATATGATGAGCCGACCAGTGAATAAGTATAAATTAACAATGGCATTTACTTTGTTTATCGTAGAATCATTATTTTGAATTCGTATTATCCAAAACGGGTAACAATCACATTCACTTTTGACTGATTGAATGAAATATGTTTGCGGCCTAATCGGCTTATTAACTGGGATAACGAATTGAAAGCGAAAGGAAACTGAGGATGTCCTAATATATTTGACACTGATGATGAGCAGATTGGAAAGATACCCAAACTATGTTACTTTGTAAGAATATTTTTAGTAATACTTAACCTACTCTCTATGGATAAACTGAATGGCTTCGTATAAAATAATAGTAATAAACGTAGGCTCATGTATCAGTATTTCTTTCAAATTATTATTAATTCCATTCAGAGATGAAATTATAATGATTTATAAGTCCTGTTATTATTTTAATGTAAAATTAGTATTTAATGATATGTTATGGCATATCATAAATAAATACAATTGTATTTCATTATCATTACTTTAACACTGAAAAACTATGTTTTTTTATGTTCTTTCAGACAGACAGACAGACAGACAGACAGAGACAGAGAGAGAGGAGACATAGAGAGAGAGAGAGAGAGAGAGAGAGACCAGAATGAGAGAGAGTGAGAGAGAGAGAGAGAGAGAGAGAGAGAGAGAGAGAGAGAGAGAGAGAGAGAGAGAGAGAGAGAGAGAGAGAGAGAGAGAGAGAGAGAGAGAGAGAGACATTAGAGAGAGTGAGAGAGAGAGAGAGAGAGAATGAAAGAATAAGAGAGAGAGGACTATGATTGAAACACCAGACAGACAGACAGACAGACAGACAGAAAGAGGGGGGGGGGGGAAGGAGAGGGAGAGAGAGGCAGGCCCATTGTTTGAAGAGGTTTTTGAGGAGATTGAAAATTTTTAGAATTTACACTAAAACATATCACACCGAAGATCAAGACAAAAATAATATATATTTGACCTATAGGTTGCAGAGTCTGGATTTGGGGTCAAGGCCCGGGTTCGAATCCTGGCAAAGCTAGACATTTGTGATATTCTAAAAACAAACATTTTGTTGTCCCCTATCATTCAAATGATAATTGATGATTGCAAATTCAAGCCTGCAAGATCCTCAATTTGATAAAAATCGTCTTAGCTGTCAAATACGGGCACATTTTCACCATGCCTCTGATTTCCATTCAATTCCGCGATGTTAGTATAACTATTTTAGACTGCGTCAAGATTTAATGGTTTTTTTTGGTAAACATGCATTGCATGTGGAATATTCCTCTAAATATTGTACAAATTAATGGAGCTTCATTAGGCCTGTAGTAAAAGTTGTAATAGTCTTAGTGACTGATTTCAATACAGATGTATTAAAAGTTGCTGATTGGTTGTCGATGTTCCCTTCCTGATGAGAGCATGGTTTTGATTCGTGTCTTTTACATAATAATTATGACGTAGGGAACTTGACCAAGGTCTAAAGCCGTCCTAATTCATATGCATCCAATTCAATCGAAATTTACTTCAAATTTACAACTTGGGTTTTGTGAAAATCTTCAGTAAATACAAAATATCAGATTTAAGGCGTTCCAGACATTCTAAACGTACTGCAATGGCAAAATGGACTTAACGACAGATTGTTCCAATTGAAGAGGTGAGTTTATACACATGTTCAACTCAATAAATAAGTTTCAGGTTAATTATTTTTATAATATCCGGAGTATCATCCATATTGGCTTGCTAAACTTATTGTTATTTAAAAAGCTCCACTCTGGGAGGGAAAGAGAAATAGAGAGAGAGAGATAGAAAGGGAGAGAGACAGTTTTTTTAATTAGGAGGCTTACTTGCTCTAGCTCTATCCTTTACATCTACTCCTGAGAAGATTAAAGTATGATTTAGTCCTACACTTTCTATTCATTGTTCTTTTTTCTTTGTTTCTTTGATGGCCAAAATAATCTACTCTGATTTTTTTCCAATTCTTCAGCTAATCTTAATTCTTTCCCATTTATGGAATTAACAGTCCATGTTCTAAAAATCAAAGTCTGTGGTCATTTCCAAGGTTGTCTTCTTAAGGTCAGTCAGGTTCTCATATTCTTTTCTTTCTCTGAATTGGCTGGTTTTGGGTAAGCAGGTGATTACTACACAGTACCTGAGGTAGCTGGTGGGACTGCCACCTGAGACCCCTTCTGGACCTTGTTTGTGATTTTCTTTCAGAGATAATTCACTTCACCTTTGGTCAGCCAAACCCCTGCCTGCAAGGCAACAGGACACTCATGGAGGGCAGGGTTGCTAGTCCCCATACAGGTGCAAGCTTCTGCCCACTGCCTGACTTTCTGAATCACACCCTCATTTATGGTCTTTCATTTATACATAACACAGTATTAAGAGGTGCTTGTAAAGGATTTCACATAATACACCAACCTTATTACATAAGTTTGTATTTTCCTCGATACAACTGCATGTTTGGTTGCATTCAGTTCCATAATTCCCTGAATTACATTCTGAAAAGCAATGAAAAGTTCTTGAAATATCGTTTATTTAGAGTGAAAACTAAATGATCACAATTTTGAATCAAGCACAGAGCTTTAACTCTTACGTTGTCGAATTCAACTATAGCCGAAACTTCTGGTTGTCATTCGTATTGCCGACTTCGACTGTGGTCGAAATTTGACCAGCTCCACTGAAAAGGCCAAATTTAAAATAAAAACGAAGTAAATTATTATGTAGAGTAGTTTCCCGTCCATCGTAATAGACTGCTGCTACATTCCAACCGGTCAAAATTTGCTGATTTGACCCGGATTTTACCTATTTTTCCCACTTGTTTACACTGACAACCTCGAAATCATGGATTTCGATGAGGAACAGATTATGCACCGTTATGAATCTGATTCTGACGAGGCTAGAGTTCAAGATAGTCATGATCCATGGTGCAACGAATATGACAGAGGTGTTGAAGAGCTTATTGACTCTGACAGCGCATGAGGTTGTTTGGGAAAGAGCACAAGTAAAAAGAGGGCATGGTATTGTTGACGCTAGTGCCTGGCACTGGGAATATTTCAAAATAAGAAACATATATGACACACAACAACAGAAAACACAAGAATAGAAGACTTACTGAGACAGGACAGCTCAGCAAAACAAAATTTTAAGTTCTTCATTACTGTTTTTGTGGCATTTTGTGTATTTTTTCTTAATAGTTCTATTTTTGTGTATTTTTCTTAATAGTTGCATTTTGTGTGTTTGTCATGCAACATGAATAATTGTATTTTTTTCACATCATTGTCCAAATCTTCAAATTTCTCTGTCTTCTCCATATTACAATACAACTTACAAATCATGATTATCTCATAATATGCCTCACAATGGTGTATTTTCTCACCATAAACTCTCACTTTCACTGAGATATGACCGAAAAAACATAAATTGTCAAAATTCAAAATGGCTGCCATAATCACATGACCTTATTTGCATAATTTGAATAGCTCTTCTTGTAGCACAATGTATCATTAGGTTGTCCTATTGAATGTCTATTGTAGTTGAAAATGAGAATTTTTTCCTACTATGAGTCACTTCTAAGGGATTTCAGCCACAATGCGTGGCAATGGTAAAGGCATCCAGTGTGTAAAATGGATGGCAACATAAGAGTTCAAGAGCTGATGACGAGAATTAATGCGAGTAGTGTCATGAAGATGTTTTTCAGTGAAAGACAAACGCTTAAAGAATTTCATCAAAATACAAACGAAATTATGATGAAAAAGCAGGGTTTTTTTACCGATACAGCCGCCATTGTTTCCGAAATATCCATCATTGCATACACAAAGATAACTGCCTTGATTATTCTCACAATAAGAATTCTCATGACAATTTACTGAATAACTTCTGTGCATTCATTGACGTCCTGATCACAGATAGCCCCTGTCCATCCACCATTACAGTCACAGGTACCATCAATCTGTACATGACAAGAAAACAATAAGACAATAAAGAAAGGCAACATATCCATTTTAGAAATTATTGATTTCTTTAGGGTTTTTTTCTTGAGAATTCCGTTGCTCTTCTATGTAGCACATACATCTGTTATTACGTTGGTTATATTACTGTTAATGCAGAAATTTGGGGGCTCTGAGAGTATACTGCTGTTTGCAAACGAAAGACTGTATAAGAGCCAGAGCCTCTCTGCTACATTTTGGCACAATCATGAGAAACGTGTTTTGTCCTCCCACCTCGTTAATATTTTGAACCAAAGTCTCCCTTATACCTGAAAATAATCCCCTAGGTTTCAGGTTTCTTCAAATCAAGCAAGAGATTCACAGTTTTTTGTTGATTACTTAATACAGGCTGAACTGTCTTTCGTTTGGAAGACACTTGTTCCATTCGGTGACTCAATTTCAAACGAAAGACCGCAAAGTCAGCTTGTGGCGTATACAGTGTTTCATTTGCAAATGAGACGGCCTTGCCAGCTGCAAAAGTTCAAAGAAAGACCACATACGCCAGATACAGTCGTTACAGCCTTTCATTTGGCAGACACTGCTAAATTTGTGATCTAATTTCAAACGAAAGACTATGATCAGCGTCCGTGTCTCACGGTGTTTCGTTTTTAAACTAGACAGCCTAGGCAGCGTCCGAGTATCAAATGATAGACCGTGTCTGCCAGACGCAGTTGGTTATGGCCTTTTGTTCGGAAGAAAGCTGACATGAACAACGGAGACTCGATTGCAAACCAAAGGCCTTGATATATACATGTACATGTTTACGTATAACAATATGATGAGCCGACCAGTGAATAAGTATAAATTAACAATGGCAATTACTTTAGTTATTGCACTATATTTTGAATTCGTATTATCCAAAAACGGGTAACAATCACATTCACTTTTGACTGATTGAATGAAATATATTTGCGTCCTAATCGGCTTATTAGATCGAGACAAAAAATAATATATATTTGACCTATGCCAGATTGCAGAGTAGTTAGGCTGCTGGATTTGGGGTCATGAGGTCCCAGGTTCGAATCCTGGCAAAATTAGACATCTGTGATATTCTAAAAACAAACATTCTTGTTGTCCCCTCTCATTCAAAGAATAACTGATGATTGCAAATTCAAGCCTGCAAGGTCATCAATTTGTTGAAAATCGTCAAGCGTTAGCAGTCAAATACAGGCACATTTTCACCTGAATACGCCCATGGCTCTGATTTCCATTCTCTCCGCGATGTTAGTATAACTATTTTAGACTGCGTCGAGGTTCAATGTTTTTTTGGTAAAACATGCATGGCCTGTGGAATATTCCTCTAAATATTGTATAAATCAATGGAGCTTCATGAGACCAGTAGTAAAAGTCGTAATAGTCGTGGTGACTGATTCAATACAGATGTATTAATCGCAGTTGCTGATTGGTTGTCGATGTTCGCTGTGATGAGAGCATGCTTTTTGATTCGTGCTCCCCTTTTACATAATAATTATGACGTAGCTTGACCAAGGTCTAAAGCCGTCCTAATTCATATGCATCCAATTCAATCGAAATTTACTTCAAATTTACAACTTGGGTTTTGTGTGAAAATCTCTCTCAGTAAATACAAAATATCAGATTTAAGGCGTTCCAGACATTCTAAACGTACTGCAATGGCAAAATGGACTTAACGACAGATTGTTCCAATTGAAGAGGTGAGTTTATACACATGTTCAACTCAATAAATAAGTTTCAGGTTAATTATTTTTATAATATCCGGAGTATCATCCATATTGGCTTGCTAAACTTATTGTTATTTAAAAAGCTCCACTCTGGGAGGGAAAGAGAAATAGAGAGAGAGAGATAGAAAGGAGAGAGAGACAGTTTTTTTAATTGCGAGGAGGCTTACTCTTGCTCTAGCTCTATCCTTTACATCTACTCCTGAGAAGATTAAAGTATGATTTAGTCCTACACTTTCTATTCCTTGTTCTTTTTTCTTTGTTTCTTTGATGGCCAAAATAATCTACTCTGATTTTTTTCCAATTCTTCAGCTAATCTTAATTCTTTCCCATTTATGGAATTAACAGTCCATGTTCTAAAAATCAAAGTCTGTGTTCGTTTCCAAGGTTGTCTTCTTAAGGTCAGTCAGGTTCTCATATTCTTTCTTTCTCTGAATTGGCTGGTTTTGGGTAAGCAGGTGATTACTACACAGTACCTGAGGTAGCTGGTGGGACTGCCACCTTGAGACCCCTTCTGGACCTTGTTTGTGATTTTCTTCAGAGATAATTCACTTCACCTTTGGTCAGCCAAACCCCGCCTGCAAGGCAACAGGACACTCATGGAGGGCAGGGTTGCCTAGTCCCCATACAGGTGCAAGCTTCTGCCCACTGCCTGACTTTCTGAATCACACCCTCATTTATGGTCTTTCATTTATACATAACACAGTATTAAGAGGTGCTTGTAAAGGATTTCACATAATACACCAACCTTATTACATAAGTTTGTATTTTCCTCGATACAACTGCATGTTTGGTTGCATTCAGTTCCATAATTCCCTGAATTACATTCTGAAAAGCAATGAAAAGTTCTTGAAATATCGTTTATTTAGAGTGAAAACTAAATGATCACAATTTTGAATCAAGCACAGAGCTTTAACTTTACGTTGTCGAATTCAACTATAGCCGAAACTTCTGGTTGTCATTCGTATTGCCGACTTCGACTGTGGTCGAAATTTGACCAGCTCCACTGAAAAGGCCAAATTTAAAATAAATGAAGTAAATTATTATGTAGAGTAGTTTCCGTCCATCGTAATAGACTGCTGCTACATTCCTTTTTTCCGGTCAAAATTTGCTGATTTGACCCGGATTTTACCTATTTTCCCACTTGTTTACACCGTCGAAATCATGGATTTCGATGAGGAACAGATTATGCACCGTTATGAATCTGATTCTGACGAGGCTAGAGTTCAAGATAGTCATGATCCATGGTGCAACGAATATGACAGAGGTGTTGAAGAGCTTCTTGACTCTGACAGTGCATGAGGTTGTTTGGGAAAGAGCACAAGTAAAAGAGGGCATGGTATTGTTGACGCTAGTGCCTGGCACTGGGAATATTTCAAAATACGAAACATATATGACACACAACAACAGAAAACACAAGAATAGAAGACTTACTGAGACAGGACAGCTCAGCAAAACAAAATTTTAAATCCTTCATTACTGTTTTCATGCAACATAAATAATTGCATTTGTGTATTTTTTTCTAATAGTTACATTTTGTGTGTTTGTCATGCAACATAAATAATTGTATTTTTTTCACATTATTGTCCAATTCTTCCCTTTTCTCTGTCTTCTTCACATTACAATACCACCTACAAATCATGATTATCTCATAATATGCCTCACAATGGTGTATTTTCTCACCATAAACTCTCATTTTCACTGAGATATGACCGAAAAAACATAAATTGTCAAAATTCAAAATGGCTGCCATAATCACATGACCTTATTTGCATAATTTGAATAGCTCTTCTTGTAGCACAATGTATCATTAGGTTGTCCTATTGAATGTCATTAGGTTGTCCTATTGAATGTCTATTGTAGTTGAAAAATGAGAATAATTCTTTTCCTGCTATGAGTCACTTCTAAGGATTACAGCTAAGGATTTCAGCCAAAATGCCTGGCAATGTTCGACATGCTGATGACTACGATTACTTCCAATAAGAGGCATTAAAATCCAAAGATCGAGCAGTGTCATGAAATAGAGTATAAGTGAAATTTGTGAGCTTCTCACCAATGCAGTGTCCAGTGTTGTTTTCTGGTAGAATCCACTCTAGGACTGTCATTGAAGTATGTGTCGTGTCATTGAAACTAATAACATCTCCATGTTCCAATTTCATTGATACATATGGCATGGTCAGGACAGGTGACACGCATTACTTCCAATAAGCAGGCATTAACATCCAAATCCAAAGAGCAAAATGAGCCTGTCCAACCAGCTTTACAGTTAACAAATGCCATTTTCCCCTAAAAAGATAAAACAAATGTATATGTCAATAATAAAACTTTGAAAAGAGCAATCTTTCATCCTTGTAGACCAAAATAATAAATACGTAGTGGGTGTCATAATAATATAATATATTTTGTAATCACCATCTAAATTCAATACTTATCCCGCTGTCTATAGCATGAAGTGGGAAAAGGTGAACCGCACGCTATATAATTCATTGCTTCCAAACACTAGTCTGTCACAAATTTTACTCTCCAGCAGGTTCTGCTACTCATTTTCACTTCACGTCAAAACAGTGAAAATGTGATTTCAAACACTTGTTCAACATCTTTCCCAAAGAACAGAATGCAGGACCTAGCCTGATCGATTTAAACCAAGAGGCAGGCATGATACCAAGTGACTAGTCTTACTACAACCATCTGCGAAATTTCCTCAAATATGAAAACAAACTCCAAAACAGGAGAGCCGTTGTTAACTCTGGAGGACCCAGCAGAACATGGAAGACGGATGAATTTTCCATGGCTTGACCACACGGATTTACTAACAAATTGAACAAGAAGAGAAAGCCTAGATGATAGAAAACCGATCTAAATCATAACAACATGATCCAAAGTAGTAAATCTTTGGAAACAATGTTGTTTATTTTGTATTGGTACCAATGCTTACATCTGACAATCAAAATTTGAGCTGAAAAAACACACCTCATTTCAATGATTTGGAAGGACAATTTGAACTTTATTATCTCTGTGATTAAAGCTGGCTGAAGCAGGCAACTTTTGCATTATTTAGTGAACGTACAATTACATAACCATATGCACACAATTTTGACGGGGATTTGAAAGACACCATTATTATTTGTCTGTGTAATTGTTTGTCCATAACGATGACCATTTGATGACTTGATGTCTGCTCAACCAATTCCACCATGGCTTTCAATTTCAGTGGAGTATTCATACATTTGTATACTTTTCATTTCTGTACATACTTTTATTGTATATATATATTATGTATACTGATTTGTAATTCATGGATTTATTGATATATATTTGGTACTAGATATATGGATATATATATATATATATTTATTTTATCTTTGAAGTCGGCGTTTTATCCCTTTCAAGAGTTCTTTTTATGATTCTATATTCTATTTCCCCATCAGTGCTCTCCCTATCCAGACCCAATTTTTCTTTCCTTTCTTCTCATTCTTATTATCATTATCTTTCCTTTCTTGATTCTTCTCCTCTTTACTCGCCCCCTCTTTCTTCCTTTTTCTATTTTTCCTTCTGAGATCACACTGTGCGATGCCTGTATAAGTGTAGATATTCCTCGTTTGTAGTTTGACGAAGGGTTATACCCAAATGTCACATGTTTGTTCTGTCTTTCTTGGTGTAGTCACTTATTGTTGTTTATCACTTTTGACTTCACTTTACTGTAGCTCCCTTGTGCTATTAAGCTGCTCACAACACCCAATTGTCATTATACACCAGTATACTGTTGCATACAAAATCAAAAATGAAAAGCTAGGGGGAGCCTCTTCAGAGTAGGTATATATATATAAAAATGGTGGAAATTTTTATGGTATATATAAATATATATATATATATATATATATATTTTTATCAACACAGTTAAATTAAATTCTCATTTAGAGTCTGTTACCTTAAATGAGTAGTGAGGTCTATTACTCAGCGAAAGTAAAGGCGGTGTGGAAACGGATGGCCAACTACCACATTATGCCGTATGTCTAGAAAAATCAGGACTATCCCTGATTATCCTACGCTCAACTCTGAGTATGGGACTTACTTTACTGTAACAACTTATATTTATATCTAGTAAACAGTTATTGTGGGAAAGTGTACTAGTTTCAAAGAGAGTTGAGTTTCTACACAGCAATCAATCTCATTATTCTTTTACTGACATTACTTTCAGTTAAAGTGTTAGTCTGACAATCCATCAATGATTACACACTGAATCAATTCTGGTACAAGTACAATCATAATTAGCCCTTAACATGAGCATAAAGGAAATAAGTGATACATACTTTGTTGCACGAAAGAGATCTGTTTGCATGACATCTACAGGTTCGATTGCAATCAAAAACCATAAAAGCCCTCAGCACATTCTACCAAAGGCAAAAAATAACACTTGTATAAATCATGAATTGAGAGAGTTAAAGTGAACAAAAAAATTCAGATACACATGGCACATAGCACACACATACACACACAAGCACACATACTCCGACACTCTGACAAGTAAGTTAAAAAAATCAAGGCTATGCCTGAAATATTCTAAGCCAAAACTTTGTGGACAAACTCATTCAATATAAAATAAAACAAAAACCAGTCCAAAGCTACAACAAATACAAGAGCCCTCATCTAAATAGCTTTCTCCTAAGCCTCCCTTCCTCACCCAACCTCTTCCCGTTGTAATAACCTCACAAAAACAAAACTACAAAAAAGCAATTAAATTCATAAATTGAAATCTGTGTATTTTGTTATACACACAATCTTTCTTTACTAATATTTTTTATGTGCTTTCTAATTTTTCTTACATCGCATTCTAAGAAGGTTGCTCAAAAATTGTTTAATTATTAAGTCAAATAAGTTGTTGATAAGGACCAATTTATGAATATTTAATGAATATTCCAAAATACGGTCCTGGCATGGATTATTCGCTTTAAAATTTCTCCGTCATTTAACCAACCATTGTAATCCGAAAGTAACTCCTTTTTGAATTACTTCTCAGATAACAAGTTATTACACTAACACACAACTCCTCCCCCCACCCCCTTTCCCTAAGAACAGCCAAATAAGAAATCAATAGAACACAAGATACCTAAGCAAGATGTTCCATTGAGAGAAAAGCCATCTGTACACCTGCATTCATAGCTACCAGGTGAATCCAGACACATTGAGTTGGCAGGGCAGAGAGTTGAATTATCACATTCATTGACATTCACAGTGCAACTGTCTCCAGACCATCCTTCTTGGCAAGTGCAGCTACCAGACACCTTGACATAATATGATTAACTGACGATGAGCTTATTCAAACGATAGGCAAAAACTACTTAACCATACTTTAATTCAGACCTTATAAAAAGGACAATCACATAAAGCTAGCTAACTGCGTGTTCACATAAGTCCATCAAAGGTAATATCTTTGACACGGGTGAAACTGACCTTCATTGCGTAGAACAAACTCATTTCATTTCCTCATGCTGACAGAGAGCATATCAGATTCAATGCAACAAAAGATCGGCTCACCGATAGTACATCAGCCCCGTGGGCCGCTTCATTCAAAGTCCTTCTCAACTCCCTAGGGAGCATACAGTACACAAGCCTATTAGGTTTTTTTGTACTAACACTCTGACAAGATTTTTCTCTACCTTTAGCTGGTTTCTCATTCGCACCTGAGTCAAGTGAGAAAACTAGAGTGAAGTACTTTTCCTAAGAGTACAACATTGTGAAAAAACCCACCTGTGCCAGTTGTGGGGCTAGAACCAGTGTCGTCATGATTACAAGCTCACAACATTAGCCTTCAGCTACAACGCCTCATGATTTTTAATGCTAGAAATAGTCGAATTTCTTTCAACTTTTCTGTCTATTGGTTTTGAAATTTCTACTGATAAGTGTATTGCATTATAAAATATTCACTTCATTTGTTGATGAATTTGAGAGAAATTTCAAGGAAAGAATGAATGAGTAAACTCTTTGAGTTCTGCTTCCGACGCAAAATAAATACTTAAAATGTTTTAGCATATTCTTCATAATTTTTATTACACTTACGCAAACTAATCTGAAAATAAGTTTTTGACTCCACTGCTCCATTAACTTCTCTTTGTTTTCTTCTTCTTTTAGCTGTAAACAACTGTTGAGAACAAACTTGATAAGGTATTGGGTCAAGGTGAGGATGAGACATAGCCAGCTGAACACAAGGAAGTGTATGAAAATGTGTCAGATTCCTCAGGTGCCATGGAGGTTGAGACAGCTAAAATATTGTGGCAGCATTCTCTTCAGCTCAAACTGAGGTAATACAAGGGCAGAGGTGCCAGTAGCTTTTGCAAAATACCTCTGTGCAGAGTTTTCATCCTCCATCCCACAAAAGCTCTGTGCAGCTAAATGGAAAAGTGGCAGAATCAATGAAGCCAGTAATTGGGAGTCCAACATTCGACGGACTCCTGGGCAAAACCCAACATCCCAATGATCCCTTCAATCAGTGATATGTAAGTATTGCCCTAAGTCATAATTCGTCGGAGCAAGTCAGATGGTTAGGACTCTACCTTGGTTGTGGCCAATTCAACTTTGGATCCAGCTTCTTCCATCAGCTTCTCAAAGAACTAAACCAAAGAATGCTGAGCTATGGAGAGACAACAGATAGAGAGAGGGTGTGGTCATCCTAGAAAGTAGCGCAGGAAGCGCTCAAGATGAGAAAGGAGATGAGAAGGATGGCTATCAAAGAGCCCAGCAAAACGTGGAACATTCCGGGGGTGGTCCTTCCTGTCAATCTGAAGGTTTTTAATCGGTTTTTAAAGATTTACTGTTGCTTTATACTTCTTTATGATTTTATAAGTTAATTTTCATATGTTTACTGAAATAGTTTGGTTTAATATTTTTGTTTTGTAATGCGGTTTTAATGTAAAGAAAATACTGCCATGTCTAACCCGTACATTTTGAGGAATTGATGCATACCACTATGAAAAGATTAATAAATAATTTTTTCTTTCTTTATCTAAAACAACAACTTTGTCAAGGTATTCAAGGTGTTGTCCGGTGAAGATGTACAAAGTTTGGTGTTAATATCTTTGAAATTAACTGTTTTTAAGGTGTCCCAAGAAAGTATATGAAAAATTCAAGATGGCTGACAGCATGAATTGATTAATAAATTTTTTTTCACAAAACATCAGTGAATGCATCGATTAGTACCTCACTAGTCATAGAAACACATATAATTGGCGTTAAAGAAAAACTCTTGAAATCAGAAGAGACCCCAGAGTTCCTTAAAATGAAATGCTATGACAAATTTCTCAATTCAAAAACATGATTCATTCACTTGATACCATGATTTTGCTATCTTACTTTGTCACATGACACAGTTGTATCTGCATTACAGGCGCAAGTGTTGCTACATTCAGATCCATGAAATCCCTCTGAACAAGCTGTGAACAAAAAGAACATTTAAAAATAAAAGAATGTAAGTATGTACATACAACGTGTTTACAAAATATGACATCTATGGCTTGTTTATAGAAATTTGAATGGATATATGAAGTCAATTAATCTTACTATCAAGGAAGTAAAATGCGACTAGAAAAGCACTCAGAATGAGCGGCCTTGGGTGGAGGTCTGCTCATTACCACCATATGGCATTGTCAGACATTCAGTATTCTTATAATACAACATAAATATATGATATTGAAAAGAAATAACAATTATTTAAATTTCCTATTACAATATTTATTTAAATTCAGCAGTACCTGGTTCATCTTCTGCTTCGTGTTTTTTTCTTCTGGTTTTATACTATTTATACGGCTTAGAATCTTCTAGCAATCTAGATAAAGATCTAGAAAAATCTAGCGTTAAGAATCTAGTAAAGTGTTAAATCTATTATCTGAATCTAGATCTAGATCTAGTTTCGTTTCGTTTAACTCTTACGTTGCCACTCATTTTACACCAGATGTCTTTGCTATTGCCACCCATTTTGGCTGAAATCCTTAGAAGTGACTCATATCAACAACAAAAAATTCTGATTTCTTAACTACAATAGATATTCATATGAAACTTTCAGGACATACTAATGATAGATTGTGCTACAAGATTAAATATTCAAAATATGCAGGTCCGGGCAGAGGACAGGTAAGCACCTGTGCAGGGAGTAGATGATCCCGCCCTCCACGAGTCTCCTGCTGCCTTGCAGGCAGGTCTTGGCCGACCAAAGGTTAAGGGAGTTAACCCTGACAGAAAATAACAACCTGCTGCCTTGCAGGCTGGTCTTGAATGTCTAAAGGCTAAGAAAGTTAACCCTGACAGAAAATAACAAGGCCTGGTAATCCCCCCATTCATGAAACAATACATTTTAAATCCTTTAATCAAAAAAACACATTAAACATTTGCATGCTTTTAAATGATAGAGCTTCTTTCAAATTATTAGGTATGTGTATCAGTATTATCCTTGCTTCTCTTGCTTATTTGTGTATTATTTTATGCATTGTTGAGCTTATCATTTAATTTGAACAAACCAAACAACATGTAGAAAAAACCGGAATTTACATTATCTGTCGTATATCTGTTGTATATCTATCGTACAATTTCCTTTAAAAGTTCTTTCCAAAGTCGCACAAGTGCGAAAACTAGGTAGCAGCAGCAGCGAGACCCTATGATAAAAAAGCACGTGTCAATTTGTATCTTGTGCGTTTTCATTATAGGGCCGAGTTCGCACAAGTCCGCTGGAAAAACTAATTTTTAAATTATACAAAAACAAACTGAGAAGTAAACTTAAAAACTTTGCAGTCAAGTAAAGAATATCTTTGGACATGAAAATATAGAGGTAAGCAACCATTTAACTCAACAGGATTCATTTGAAACATGAAAGTTTCTTCTCTCCTGTAAAATTTGTGTGATGTGACTTGTGTGAATTCGTCATAGGGCCAACGATATGTCTCTAATTTTTAAATATTCGGTACTAGCATCAACAGTGCTACGCCCTCTTTTACTTGGCTCTCTCCTGAACAACCTCATACACTTCGTTGTCACTGTTAATAAGCTCTTCAACACCGCTATCATATTTGCTGCACCATGGACCACCACTATCTTCAACTCTAGCCTCGTTAGAATCAGATTGCTGACAGTACATAATCTGTTCATCCTCAAAATCCACGATTTCACGGTCGCTGGTCAAATCAGCAAATTTTGAACGGAAAAATTCATACAGTAGCAGCAGTCTATTACGATGGACGGAAAACTACTCTACATAACAATTTACTTCATTTTATTTTATATTTGGCCTTTTTAGTCAAGTTAGTCAAGTTTCGACTACAGTCGAAGTTAGCAATGCGAATGTCAACCGGAAGTTTCGACTATTGTCGACCACAGCAACGTAAGGGTTAATACAAGATCTAAGATCAACTAAACCAGATCTAGATGCTGTTAAATTTTATTTATCATTATCTAGATTACAGCTCTAAATCTAGATTCTAAACAATAATAATTAGATCTCTATGTAGATTACATCTTGCGTAATGAATGTGCTGCCTGTTCTTGAGGTCAATACACTAAAGAATTTTCAAAGCCGCACTGGGAAAAGATATATATTAGCCATCTGTACATCTAAATCCATAGCTGCCAATCTTTTCAAATTGAAAAAAAACATACTCTGACCGTGTGAACTAATTCTATTTTGCACAAAGATCAGGTAATATGACAGAAAACATTGAAATTAACACCCATGAAGGTAAATAACAAAAAATCTGATGATCACTGGTTAAGTATGACTGCAGTATTGCGAACTTAGAATGGCGTCTCCAGATTTTCACCCCAATCTCTCCGAGTCTCTGTTGTAAGATGGGGTTTTTAAAACAAAAACACATTTAGCCTCATATACGTACGTTTTAAGGTAAATACAGACTTACAGACTCAAATCGAAGAAAACGTACTTTATATGTTTTTACATACTGGTTGACATCTATGTAAATCTAATAATAATATCCTGATGAGAAAAGTTGTCTTGGTTTTTTTTTAAACTTTATTTGAAAATGTCCACCCACCAATCCCAATACATTAAAAGAGACCAAGCAGGGTGTGCAATTGACCAGATGCTCTTTTTTGCACCACGTTGAACACATAATTTTAGTCATGATAAAGAAAAAAATGAAAAAATGAAAATGGGCATATCACAGAATGATAAAGAATCCTTTAAAAAGTTCCTGGATCCAGATGGTGGCTCGCAATACGTACATATTTGAATCAATTGTTCCTGTATCATTTCTGACCTATCCTAAACATTCCATTAAATCTGTTCAAACATTTTTGAGTAATGTTGTTCATAGGCAGACAGACAGACAAGTCTACTCAACTAAAACGTAACCTCCTCCTTTGTTGGAGGTAAAAATTTCAATTTTCAACTTTCAGTTCATAATTTTTTTTAAATTAGATGAAGAGAATTAACCCAAACCAAAAATGTGGAAAACATAAGTTAATGAATACTCCTGTAGCATGGCATCACCTTGGAGCAGGTCGTAAGCTAGTCATCATTGTCAATAACTTAATGAGCATCACATTTATTTACTACTATCACATTGGGACTGACTTTTATTCCAAATTATATTTCGACTTTGAAATTTTCCATCTAATAACGAATGATAGTCATCGGCAGATTACTCCCCTTTCTCCAAATGAATAATAGAATAATAAAAATCAACCAAACATAGCATAAAACAAAAACTGTCCTCCATCAAAAAAAAAAAGTAAAAATCAAAATCAACAAGAACTAAAAATGGAAAAACAAAAACATGGATATTACTCTTTGCTTGAACTCTAAAAATGTAAACATTCAAAACAAAATGGCATACCAAATAAAAGAAAAAGGTCTCAGTTTCTTACCTTGGCATGCAGATCCGTTTGTGAAGAACCCTACATTACATGGACAGACAAAGCTGCCTGGAACATTTTCACAATTGGAGTTGTTTGGGCAAGGGCTTAAATCCTCACACTCATTGATATCTGAAGAGCAAGTTTCATCTAACCATCCATCTTTACAATCACATGCACCACTTATCTGAGAAGAAAATGGAGGGCTTTCTATTTTATCCCATTATTTTAATTAACCTAGCAACAAAACGATCTGTTGCCTAATTCAAGGAAGCAAATTATGATTAATAATATATATATATATATATATATATATATATATATATATATATATATATATATATATATATATATATATATATATATATATATATATATATATATATATATATATCAATGCAATTGTAATGATTTCTACTGAGATGGACTACAGAATTAAGTGCAGAAGACTCTTTAGACATCTCTAAAAGAGACCCCATCAGCAACAGAAAAGTGACACAAAGAGCACTAAGTAGATCTGCTGGCGGTTGTAAAGAGAAAAAAGCTGAATTAGTACAGCCATACTAGAACAGAAAAATAGATGGGAAGGCAGCACAACGGAGTGGACAGGGCTTTTCCTGAACCTAAACCCTGGCTCATGCCTGATAAAAATATTTTTAAATTGCTGCATTCATCGTACAGCACCCCCATGACCCTGGAGGGTTATGGGACACATGATGATGATAACTACAAAATATCATTTGAAATTATTCCAATTATCACAATGTGCTTTACCTGTGGACATTGGGTGACAACATAAGTGGAGAGAGAAAAAGATGTTTACTTTCGTGGCAAATGGTTTTATGTAAACCTATGAAAGCATTCAGGTTACCTTGTCACAGAAGTTTGTATTTGGCGCATTGCAAGAACAGGTCAACATACAATTGGCACCATATCTACCATCAACACAAGCTGGTGAAGAAAAGACCAAAAAACGCACAAAAATCCTCGTTAATAAATAATGAGAGAAATTGTTTGATTATAATGACAGAGAGAACTGCATTATAATAATAAAATCTAAGGTTATACATGTACTATGATGATCAGCAACAAAACTGCTTTGTATAGACAATGAAGAAGATTAAATCATTTTACAATATAAATCCTAGTAGCATTAGCTACATGGCTAAAATATAGGCATACAAGAAAAACAAAGTATTGTTAATTCTACTCGTTTTGTTGTTATAAATCTCTTTAAGTGTCCCGAGAAATGTGATCATTTGAAACTGTCAAAATTAAACAATATCAATTATTAGAGTTACATGGAATGAACTAATAGAATTAAATGAAATCTATTAGAATTAAATGGAATCAACTACAGTGGATGCCGCATAAGTCGATGTTAAAGGGACCTATTAAAAAAGATTGACTTACGCAAAAAATCAACTTAAATAAGCAATTGCTGAAATACCTCCCTGACAGCATTTTCGGCATAATGGTCTTGGGTATTAGTGCTATTACTGACTGACATTTACTCACATGCATGTGTTGTCATTTTTGTGTTTTTCTTGTTGTTTTATGACATGAAGTTCGTGTACTTGTCATTAAGCGCAGAGGTAAAATTTCAAATGAAAGAGAGAAGTGACGATGATGGAATAGTATAATAAAACCGCGCATGCGATTAGATCTACGTCTTCAATTTTAAACCAATCGTCTGTTTTGTCAAGCGCTTTTGGAGATAGATCTACTAACAATATTAATGCCGATGGCCAGTATAAAATGATTGAGTAAGATCCTTGGCACCTCAGCCTTCTTTCTACCCCCTCCCACACATACACATATACACACTTGACTACGTGTAAGTTGTACTACATCAACATCACACACTATCTTACGTACTGTATTAAACAGCATATTGAACAAAGGAGGAGGCATAATATTCTCACCCACCTCTGTCTCTCTCCTCAGTCACAACAGTCACATCTCAACACTCCAGAAGTGATTTATTTTGTTTTTGAGTAAGGGTTTTTGATTTTAGTATATATATGAGTAACTGTCAAAATATAGTCATCCCATATCATTGAAAAGTTTGTAGTGTTCTTGGTTGCCAAGGAAACAGTGCCATCTTGGATTTTGACCCAATTTTTAAAATCTATCTCTTCACTTAGTTATGAATAAAATCACTCAAACCCCGTGCAGAACGTTTTTTCCATTTAATATCTAAAGAATAACATCGGTGTTTATAGATATTTTGGATAATTCTTTTTACTGAATTTTAAAAATAATATATATGCAAAAATGACATTTTTATTACAAATTTTTTTTTCCTTCTCAAACGTTTACAATATATATAAAAATCCGATGTCATTCTAATAATATTGACAAGAGGAATCTGTGTGCCAAATATTATACAAATCAGTCGGTAAATGATGGAGGAGATTGAAATTTAGATTGAAAAAACTACATAAAGAAAAATGCAAGTAAAGAAATAAATAGGAATTGACATAAAGCAACTACTTCAGACGGTTTGCCCTTCTTGTAGTTGCCCCCTTACTCTTTGCTTTGTTACTAATGTAAAGAGGATTGTAAATCTAGGTTAAGATGTGCATTGCTGTGAAAACAGACGTCAAAATTACCAGCCCCCCCCCCAACCTATACTTGTGCGCATGTTTGCATACGCATCAATGCGCAACGTTGGCCTCCACCCCTTATGTCATTCAGCGCTAGGCAAAATTGACGTGCGATGTACCCGAAAGCCAAGCAAAAGAAATAATGTTGCCATATTAGCGATTAGCTGCCACTAGAGAAGTTTTCAGTGCCATCTTCTCAGTCAGTGTTAGGATAATTTACGTCAAATTTTTTACTGTGTTTACCTACCTTCACCTACATTGTAACAAAAAATATATACGTCAAATGGACATTTTTATGCCATAAACTTGTAGAAAAATGATCGCTCTACTCTAATATGCAAAGAACAGAAAGTCAACATTTTGGTCCCAAAACTCACGCAATCCAGGTGGCAATCCAGTTGTGGGAATGGGACTTTTAAAAAATATTGACTTACATAAATATCAACTTATGCAACGTCGACTTATGCAGCATCCACCGTATTACAATTTGAATGGAATCAAGTATTAGAATTAAGTGAAATCAACTATTAGAATTAAATGGAATCAAACATAGATGTATTTTTCTGGGGGGGTTTGTTCTGTCTTTCTAGAGTATATTCTTTGATTATTCATGACGGTGTTTGTGTCACTGTCTCTACAACAATACAAGTTTTTGTTTGTTTGTTTTTTTGAAATTTACTCCATCCATCATATTATGTGTTGATCTCAGGGTGAATTTACGGGAAACAACAAGATTCAAAAAATGAAAGGAAAAACGTAGCACCTTCCAGTAGCACCCGCTATTCACCCTCCCAACAAGACATGGCAATTGTGACAATTTTTACAGCAGTCTAAATAAAATAACCCAGTCGTGCCTTTCATTATTTTTTTAGTAAGACATACCATTATACCATAATGTATGAATAATCACAGGAGTACTTTCAAAACTACTTGTTATCATGTATGCATTAGAAGCCAATAAAATTGATTGTTCAGGACACAAATTACTGCTATGCTTGGTAAACATGCAAGTCCTTCTGCTGACTTCTCAATTTGTCTCTACTATTCTGCTATTTTTCTTTCTTAAGTACAATTGTAATTATTATCACATCACATATCATTGTGGTTGAACAAAGTTTCAAAATGTAAGGCAAATTAAAAATTTCTTCCTCTACTTGACCCTCAAGATATTTCCCTCATGAAGGATAAAATGGGATAATTTCTTGAAAAGGAAAGTTCCTTGATGCAGTTTCTTTTTCTTCTTCATCTTCTTTATTATAACCGACTTATTCAATGAGGCATTTTAACTCCTACTGCCGATTTGTTCCATGATGCATTGCGTGCTTTCCCAGATCGGTGTTAACTCTTTAGCGTGGCTGTTTTTTTACTAATGCTATTCATTGTATAGAGACAACAGAAGATATCCGCGCTGACTTTAACACTTATATGTTATCTATCTAAACACATGAATCATATATGACTAGATGTATTTAGATATACATCATAAAACTGTGGAAAAATAGTTGCTATGGCATCTTTGACATCTTATGCTTGTCATTTCACGACTTATTCTTGCCAGTGCCAGCCGGGAGGGCAGAGCACTAGATCTACTTATTTTTAAGTGCTTGCATTTTCACCCTCTCGAAATTTAGAAATCTAGATTGCTCAAGTCCGACTACCTTGTGTTGCCATAGAACTTAATTAATAATTGAGATTTTTATATCACTCTTGTAAATAAATGTGTTGTAGCTCCTCTGTCTAGATCTATTTACATAAGGTTTTAGTTCTGGATGATGTTCTTCTGTCCAACGAATGAGTCGAAAAAATACAATACGAAAAAAGAAAAAAAAAGACATTTACTGAATTACATTTTATGAATATGGATCAAAAGTAAAACCACAGGCTCGGTTTAGCTCGGTTTAGGTAAACTAGGAGGCCTAATCCTGATCTAGCTCTATCTTTGACATCTACTCCTAAGAAGATCAAAATATGATTTAGTCCTACATTTTCCTTGTCCTTTTTTTGTTTATTTCTATAATGGCCAAAATGTCTACTTTGAATTTTTCCATTTCTTCAACTAATTCTAACTCTCTTCCATTTATTGCCCAAAAATTCCATGTTCCAAAAATCACAGTCCGTGTTCGTTTCCAAGTTCGTCGTTGAAAGGTCAAGCCGGGTATATTACATTTATTTCTCTGCATCAGTTTGGTTTTGGATAAGCATGAGAATAGCCCACTGTACCCTTGGTAGATGGTGGGGCTGCCACCTTGAGGCCCCCAACTTGGCCTTGTTATTTTCTGTCGAGGTTAACTTCCTTAGCCTTTGGTCATTCAAGACCAGCCTGCAAGGCAGCAGGTTGTTATTTTATGTTTGATCAGTCAATATTGGCATGCAAGGCAGCAGGTTATTTTCTGTCAGGGTTAACTCCCTTAGCCTTTGGTCAGCCAAGACCGACCTGCAAGACAGCAGGAGACTTGTGGAGGGCGGGATCATCTACTCCCCATACAGGTGCTTACCTGTCCACAGCCCAGATTTCCTCAATGCAAAATCCTATAATACCTTCACATAGAATATGAGACTGTGCATCAATGTAACTCAGGGCAAACAAAGAAAATAGATAGTATATTAATCCTGTTAAGCACCAGTCAATAAGTTATAAAAATAGGAACACGTAGAATGTTATGCACTACTACTCTATTATTTCTAGTTTTTGTTATTATCATTACTGGTGGTCATTATGTTCTTCTCCTTCTTGTCTTATTATTATAATAATCATCACCACAAATGTTGGCATTATTATTTGCAGTATTAGAAGGATTATTAACAAGAGTACAAATGGTAGCAGTAGCGATACTGCTTGTGTAATAGCATATTATTTATGAATAATGACGTGTGGCACACACAAAAGAGTTACTGTTTCTGAAACAAGGGCAGATAATTGTGTGCGCTACGCGTCACATTCTACGGCAATATTGTCGCCCACCAGGATTTTGAATGTAACTTTGATCTTAAAATGAGATACATTTTTTCAATTTTGAAATCTTCAGTATTAATGGCTGCTTTTCATATATGTTGCTAGTTTGTCCCCAGTGTGCTAGGGAAAATGAGTACAGGTGACATCAGAGCTCGAACAAGCTACCATATGTACTTAACAACCTGATCTAGTTATTCTTGTGTCAAGAACTTATGGGATTTATACTTGTCCATTGTCGGTGGCCTAGTGGTTTGGTTGCCAGACTTTGAACCATGAGATCCATGGTTTGAATCCCAGCAATGCTAGGAACGACATTGTTTTCTTTGGGGAAAGACACTTGACATACATTTTCTCCACTTGATCGAGGTGCAAATGGATATCAGCACTAGCTTAGGAATAAAAACCTGTGACAGTTTTGCGTCCTGTCCAGGGGTTGATTTTTATACCTGTTATGCTTCACGCTATAAAATTGGAATGAGCTTTGGCTCTATGAGCCGTAAGGGCTACGAAGAAACTTTACTTATTCATAGCTTTAAAAAAAACATTGTATAGTCTCACCTGTACATGTAATGCTATCAGAGGATAGTCTTGTGCCATTAGTACAGGTACATACAAAGCTTGTCCCATCCACAGTCTCCTCACAGCCATGACTACAAGAAGTGTTTAGACACAGGTCCAGGTCTGAGACAAAAGTGTAACAGGAATTCAATGTCTCAAATATACAATAATATTAATCATAATAATAATAATAATAATAATAATAATAATAATAATAATAATAATAATAATAATAATAATAATAATAATAATAATAGTAATAATACAGTAATGACCGCCTAAATGCCCGATGCTTGGGAAGCAGAGAAAACGGGCATTTAGGCGAAACAGACATTTAGGAGAAAATAGGTCAGGGGCAACAATTTGGTGGGTGGTGGGGGGGGGTGATCTCAAGGAGTTCATCTAGTATGGTGCAGAAATTCAACATTTACGAAAAATTTGATGCGAGAAATAAGGACACCTGGAAATGATTTAGCTCTTTAGCACTGAGGTGGTGAGCGCGCATATTAGCGACAAACTACTCTTAAATTTACAATCATGTGGTGGACTAGACCATTAGCTTCGATGAACGTAAATTTTTGTATGCTTAACAAATAAGGCCAAAACAATACGTCTAAACAAAAGTGTATTCTCTCTGTGTCGATGATGGACTTGAATGGATTTCAGGTGACAAAAATTACACGCATGGACAAAACGTTTTGTGCAGCTTATTTTACGAAAGCTATTTGTTTAATATAGTTAATTTTGATACCAGATTATGGATTGATATCTAGAGATTATGTTGAAGTAAAAAATTCCAGTTTGAAAAATCCGGACGTACACGTTTTTCGTCTGGCACCGACGATATCTATTGATCTATCTTCTCTCTCATAATAAATATCATTTACATAATTAGACAAAATTTATTCAGATAAATAAATTTTAAAAAATTTGTTAATATGTGTACTTAAATATATGTATCATTATGTAGTTTCTTTAAATATTCATCTATGAAATCTTTAAAAAATGAATTAATCAATCATTTAATTGACTCATAATTGAAAGTCTATATTTGAGTGTGTGAGTAGAAAACTTTGACTGTTTGACCAACCTCGACACAGAGTGTCATTTGAAGGATCCACTTCTTTGCCTCTTGGGCAGAAGCATGTTTCAACCTCGTTCATGAGTGCACACCTGTCTTCACACACCTTGACTTCACACTGTGTCGCAACTGGAACCAGTAGTAATAGTTTAAACAGAGAAAAACTTTTAACGCTCGTGAAAGTTGATTGTCACTGTAATAAGTAGCCCTGATAGTTGTTTTACATCAAATAGTGTGAAATAAATGGTGACAGTTTTTCCTCCAGACACATCTTGCAACATAAATGATGCACATGAAAATGAAATAAAAGTAAGCAAAGCACGTAGAGGACACAAACTAAAAGATAATATAAAAAATATAATGCAATAAAACAAGATATACAAACAGTGAAATCCAGTTGACCAAGTAGCTACAACATAATTGTGTGTTTATATTCCATATTATCACCCCCAAAACATTCTCCATCTGTTTTGTGAACACAATGATTGATCCCAGCTTCATCTACTACTAAAGGAGTTAAGATTTAAAACTTTCCCTATTAAATAAAAAGTAGGTAAAAGGAGGAATAATACTTCTTATTGTTAGACATACAATGAGCACATCACAGATTATGGGCATCAGTCAATTTATAAAATCGCTGTTAAAGATCGAGATCGTTAGATACTTTAACGTCAAAGCAAACTTTCGATGAACTTTGGTTCATCAAAATTACGCAGGCTTCAGTTTTCTTCTCAACATTTGTAAAGGATTTTAAAAGCTATTTCGCAAAGTTAGAACACCAAGTTTGCTAGGACAAAATTTCGCAAGGGATCCAATCCAATGGTGGTATTTATTACTCAACACTGAAGTACAAAAAAAATGAAATAATCAAAATTTTATTATAAGAAATAATCGGTTAACCCGGACACCACCAGGCGCCTACAGTCTTTAGTAACTAACAAGTTTACTATGACATCTTACCTATGCATGATACTCCATCACTGGAGAGTCTCAGTCCATTAGGACACGTACAACGGAACCCTCCAATAGTGTTAGTGCAAGAACTTTCACAACCATCTGTGTTCAGCTGACATTCATTCACGTCTGATGAAGTTAAAGGTAAAATAGATTTAACAGCATTTTCAATTCATTAAAATACAATAAACTATTTACTTACATGAGACAGGGCTGTCACTCAGTAAAACTAGAAAATGACACCAACTCCTGGACTTCTGTTGATTAAAATGCCACATTCTATCACTCAGAAGAAAATGACATGAACCTCTGGACTTGTGCTGGGTAAAATGCTATACGTCATGTATATAGTAGAAATGTGTATACACAACCGAGCCAAATTTAATTTTGTTTGATAGAATTAACCCATCCACCATATGCAGTGACCTCAGAGTGGATTAAGAGGAAACAGCACGATACAAGACACCATGAAAGAATGAAGAAAAGAAGTAGAACTTATACAGTAATGTCCGCCAACCACCCACACCAAGCTGAAGTAAAGACAAACTTTACCAGTCTTCTTAATCTCTGCCTTGCTAATGAAAGAAAGCTAGTCCCAATTTGGAATGACAGACTGGTGGCTTAGTTTTCTTTACGGAATTAATTAAGTGGATAAATGCAGATCAAGCTATTTGGTTTGGCTGTGAATACAAAATAATTTTTGTGTCATTAACATAATAAACTCGCACAAATGCCAGTCAAAGCATGATATTGAAAGGAAAAACAAAATGGCAAAACTCCTTTTTTTTTTTGGTGGATATATAAAAACCTTTTTAAAAGCATTTTCAAACTCATGAATGTCATGAGAACGACTGTGACATCAGTGGCCAAGTGGTTCGGATGCTGGACTTGAGATTATGAAGTCTTGGGTTCAAATCCTAGTAAAGCTAGTTCCGACGTTGTGTTCATTGGGCATTTCCCTACACAAACCCATATGTAAATGGGTACAAGCAATAGCATCGGAGTAAAAACCTGCATCAGATTGTCCAGGAGGTGATTATTATCCCGTTTCACTTTCTTTCTTTCTTTATCAGTTCCCATTCTACCTTTCGGTGTATGGATTCAGATGCCCGAGATAATCTTTCTCCAGGATGCCCCATCCTTTTATTTTCTGTTTCCTTCCACAAATGTTAAATTTCTATGTTTCAATGCCTCTTTTATATCTTCTTCCCACTTTCTCCGAGGTCTGCCTTTTGGTCTTTACATTGGGCTTTAGCACTGTATACTGATTTAGCTATTCTATTGTCATTCATTCTGTTAAAAATGCCCCAACCATCTCAATTGATTTGTTTCTATCTTAGTTTTAATGCCATGTGCTTTGGTTTGATCTCTTATTGTTGTGTTTCTGATTTTGTCTCTTTTAGTTTTCCATACTACTCTTCTTAGACATTTCATTTCGCTGCCTGTACTCTAATGTATTCTCTACTGTCTAAGGTCCAGGTTTCACTGCCATAGAGGAGAGTAAGACAATAAATTGTATTGTATACTGCCATTTTTTGTTTTTGTTGATAATTCTTGCTTACCTACAAATGCCTTTCCTAGATGGTTATATATTACACTTGCCTTTTGGATTCTCTGGCTGATTTCTTCTCTTAGTTTCCCCTCTGAGTTAATCATTACTCCTAGGTAATTGTAGCTTTGAACTTGTTCTAAATACTCCCTTCCCGATTTAAGATTTTGTGTTTTAGCTACCTAGTTACTAGCATTGTTTTGGTTTTCTTTGCATTTACTCTCATTCCTCTTTTATTTAGTTCATTGTTCATAATGTTAATATTCGACTGAAGGTCACTTTCTGATTTTCCAAACAGAACTAAATCATCCGCAAATGAAAGCATTGCTACATTAACTGGTTTGAGCTTCCACATACCTACATTCATTTTCTTCATTTATGAGGATGCCTTTGCAACTGAATCAATAAATATGATAAACAAAAGAGGACTTAGGGTACAACCCTGTCTTACTCCTATATCTACATCAAATTCTGCATATATGTTTCCAGCTACTCTCACTGCACATATTCGTTTATTGTAGAAACTTTTAATGGCTTCTATTAAATTTTGCTCTACATTGTGTTCTTTTAAGGAATGCCATAGTTCGTCCCTCCTCACAGTGTCAAATGCCTTTTCTACGTCAATAAAACACAGGTGTAAGTCAATGTTTCTCTCAAGGAATTTTTCTATTATTTCTCTTATTGTAAATATGTGGTCTTGTACACTTCTTCCTGGTCTAAATCCACTCTGATGCTCTTCAATCTGCTCCTCTACTCTTTTCCTTAGCCTCACTTCCAGTATCCTGGCATATACTTTTCCTGGAACGCTAAGTAGTAATATCCCTCTATAGTTTGAGCATTCCATAGTTGATCCTTTCTTATTGGTGCTACCGTTCCCTTTTTCCAGTCGTCTGGCACCTGTTTGGACTTCCATGCTTGTTGTCATATTGCATGTAGTAGTTTGTCTGCGCCTCTCCCTTGGTTTTTAATCATTTCTGGATAAACTTGATCTGCTCCTGGGGTTTTTCCTAACTTCACCTTCCTTATAGCTGTTTGGATTTCTTCCAATGATATATCTACATTTTCAGCTGTCTCCACTGGTTACTTGATACTCTTACTAATTGATCGTTACTCCTTGTTTCATACGTTTTGGAGGAATTTTGTAATTGGTGAAAATGCTTTCTCCATGTTTCCATGATTTCGCTGTCTTCTTTCATTATTTGTCCTTTGACATTCTTAATTTGTCGTATTGGGCATGTTTGGTCTTTCTCATGCTCTTCATTGCCCCCAAGAACAGCTTTTGGTTTCCTTGATAGCTTTCTTGAAGTCTTTGTCCAAACTCTTCCCATTGTTCCTGTTTTGCTTTCCTCACTTCCTCTTTGGCGATAGTTCTTTTATTCACGTAATCTATCCTATCCTCTGGTCTCTTTGTTTGCAAGTATTTCTTCCAGGCATCCTTCTTTTCTTTGATCTTAGTCTTGACATTATCATTCCACCATGCTGTTCTTTTCCTATCTCCTTTAATTTGTTTCCTACCACAGATTTCTTCAGTACAACTGAGGAGTGTTTCTTTATACATCTGCCACTTTTCTTCTATTGTGCTATCATTCAGATCCATCTGTCTTTCACTGATAAATCTTTTTATCCTAGATTGATATACCTGTTTTACTAGTGGTTTATTTAGTACCTCTATTTTGAGTTTAGTAGCTTCTTCTCTTTCCCTTTCTGTTTGTTTTTCCTCAGTCAGTAATCTCATTTTGGCTATCACTAAGTGATGATCATTAAATATTTCTGCTCCTCTGCTTACTCTTGCATCCAATGTACTGTAAAAAAAGAGAGCTGTTAACTATTATGTAGTCTATCATTGACTTTTCACACCTGTCTTCATTTACTCTTGTATATTTGTGGATATCTTTATGAGGAAAAAGGTGTTGGCTATTTTCATGTTATTCTTTAGGAAATAATTTATGAGTCCCTCTCCATATGGAGAAGTTGTTGTCTCTCCTTCTTTACCTATTACTCCTGACGTTTCTACATTGTTGCCTACTCTAGCGTTTAAATCTCCTAAAAGCATTAGTTCCTGTTTGGATTTAAGATTCTCTGCAGCTATTTGTAAATCATTTTCGAAGATATCTTTTTCTTTTTTAGTTGCGTCTTCATTTGGTCCATAAGCTATTAATAATTTAATTTCTCTTCCTTTTGGTTTAATATTTAGCTCTAATAGCCGTGGGCTTACAAATTTCCAACTTTCTAGTAGCTTTTTATGCCTTTTATGCACTAGAGGGCCTATTCCTACTCTAGCTCTATCTTTGACATCTACTCCTGATAAGATTAAAATATGATTTGGTCCTACATTTTGTATTCCTTGTCCTTTTTTCTTTGTTTCTGTAATGACCAAAATATCTTCTTTGAATTTTTCCATTTCTTCAACTAATTCTTTTCCATTTATTGCCCTAACGTTCTGTGTCGTTTCCAAGTTCGTCTTCAAAAGCCGGTTATATTTCTTTTACTTCTCTGAATCAGGTTGTTTTGGATAAGCAGGGGATTAGCCCACTGTACCCTAGGTAGATGGTGGGGCTGCCACCTTGAGGCCCCCTACCGGGCCTTGTTATTTTCTATCAGGATTAACTCCCTTAGCCTTTAGTCATTCAAGACCAGCCTGCAAGGCAGCAGGTTGTTATTTTCTGTCAGGGTTAACTCCATTAGCCTTTGGTCAACCAAGACCTTGCCTGCAAGGCAGCAGGAGACTCGTGGAGGGCGGGATCATCTATTCTCCGTACAGGTGCTCACCTGTCCACTGCCCAGCTGTTCCACTTTTTGCGCTATAGAAATCAGGATAAGTTTTGGCTCTATGGGCCATAATGGCCTTTAAGGAACTTCGAAGAGCAACTGTCAAGTGAAACTTGGATATCGCATAAAGTCTATTGCACAAATTCGCATGTCATAAACTAAACACAGTCTGGCCATCTAAGAGCTGTACATAAAAATAAAATACCTACATAATTCTCTTTTTTGAACAATTTGAACAACGCTTTCTTTGGTCAGAAATGATTTTTCTCGCATAATTTGTTGCCATCTAATGTGACAACTAGCTCAGTCTGTATGTATCTGTCAACATATTCTTTTCTTCACAAAATCCACCAAATCCTTATCATCTCAGTTAACTTTTTTGTCTTAAAAAACAAAACAAAACCCAACGAGACATACCTTCACATGCCTTGGTAGCATTATTAAGGGAATACCCATCAAAACAAGAGCAGGTAAAGGATCCTGGAGTATTTTCACAGATTTGACTGCATGTTAGAGCATCGTCACACTCATTAATGTCTGAAAGAACGGGAATATAAATGATTAACCATTTCTTTTTTTTTACCAGCAGCAAACATACATACAAATGTTTTAACAAAAATTCAGCTTTCCTCTCACAAGGATATTGTCCAAATTTGGTAAAATTTAATGTCAAAGCAAACTTTCAATGAACTTTGGTTCATCAAAATTACGCAGGCTTTGGTTTTCTTCTCAACATTTGTAAAGGATTTTAAAAGCTATTTCGCAGAGTTAGAACACCAAGTTTTCTAGGATAAAATTTCCAAGGATCCAATCCAATGGTGGTATTTATTATTCTTAAAGCATCAACAAAAAATGTGGTTTACCAAGGTATTACAGCTCCAAACGAGATAATAGCTAAATAACACTAGGTATCAGGAAATTATTTACCACTGCAAGAGCCGTTGTTATCAGCATATCCTTGAACACACTGGCAAACAGCACCCCTCTGAAATTGCTGCACTCTTGACCTTCTGAACAGGTCAACAAGCCCAGATCACATTCATTAATGTCATTCTGACACGTAACACCTTTGTGTGAGAAGATAAAAGATAAAATGTGAATTCTCAAAGTCAGAATAATCTAAACAATGTTGATAATAATAAAAAATCTTGATCATTAAATTTCAATATTTTTACTTCATAATCCTGGTGACCATATTTTGTAAACAGTCATAGAAGAATTATCTAAAATATCAATACCAATAAATCTTTGGCTAGACTCATAGTATTGTGTTTAAACATACCTCATCATGATCCAAACACACACATCCACATGCGTACAAAGCCACACACACCCAAATAACTAATACAATTATCTATCTTGCCAGTTAAACTAAAGAAAGCAAAAGCAAAAGTAAAGCTCAACAAAATATAACGTGTATATTATTCTGTACCTGCATATCCTTCTTCACAAATGCACCCAGAAACAGCGCTGCAGTTGGTTGTTCCGTCAGCACTGCATGAACAGTCATTGGCACACTCAGGACCCCATTTACCTCCACTGCAAGCTGAAAGATTTGTTTAAAATTTTCTAGTTATCTCTTCTCTTGCAATAATTTTTTTATACATATTTCACTTCTTGTAAGATTAAAACCTTTTCATGCATCTGTTTGATGTGTGCGTTAAGAATAGTTTTTGTTCCCTGAACGTGTAATAGTAATAGCAATAGTTGAGCATTTTTATAGCGTTTTTGACCGAAAACTCAAGGCGCTTACAATACAAGTTGAAATATACTTAAAAAAGATAGATTCAAATTTCAAAGTTGCATTCCAAACACATTCACATTAACAAGGCATTATTAAAATTGGGCATCGTACACATTTCAATTGAATCAGTCACAGAAGGTATTTCCTAAAATGTATCAACCATAAATGCAAAGAAATACCAAAGATTGCCACAGGCAATGCCGTGACTGGTGTAAATGACATGAGAAAAACTTTGGGGAGAGCTGTACTGTGATGGCAAGATGGTTCGTTTGTCACAAGACCCAGATGCAAGACTCAACACTCGGATGCAAGATGCAACCCTGCTCACAAAGTCTTGCTGTTTGGTTGTGAGCGATGCGAAATCAAGTCTTGCCTTGTCTGAGACTGAATGTCCCATGCTTTATACATGCACGTGTGTTTGTCTAGGCGTGTGTTTTCATGTGTGTTCTTCCCAAAGTGATATTAAACGTTTTAAGTACTAGTATACTAAGTTAGGTCTAGCGACAGTGACAGTGTCTTGTTTGGGTGTTGTTTCCTTCCAATCTCATTTGAGTCTTGTTTAAGTGCTGTTACTTCTAACAAGCCTCACAAGATCTGTTCACTGTGACGTCATCGTCGCAAGATGCAAATCAGTAGCAACACTCTAACTCAAACAATTGTGTCTTGCGAGACGCTAATATAACGAACGCTATACAACTCTAGCTTCAAAGAATGATCATTTCACTTCTAAGGCAAATACAAAATGCTGAAAGCTGAGTGAAGTGAGAAACAATACTAAAATTCTGAATCATTCTAAAAGGATGAAATTTAAGGAAGTCGGCACCTGAAGTGATTTTTTTTTGCTTTTGAGTTTAGGTTTTCCGGCAGTGGACAGGTAAGCACCTGTACAGGGAGTAGATGATCCCGCCCTCCATGAGTCTCCTGCTTGGCTGACCAAAGGCTAAGGGAGTTAACCCTGAAAGAAAACAACCTGCTGCCTTGCAGGTCAGTCTTGACTGACCAAAGGCTAAGGGAGTTACTCCTGACAGAAAATAACAACCTGCTGCCTTGCAGGCTGGTCTTGAATGACTAAAGGCTAAGGGAGTTAAACCTGACAGAAAATAACAAGGCCCGGTAGGGGGCCTCAAGGTGGCAGCCCCACCATCTACCTAGGGTACAGTGGGCTAATCCCCTACTTATCCAAAACAACCTGATTCAAAGTAATATATACAATGATATACCCGGCTTGAACTTTCGAAAACGACACTGGAAAAGAACACGGACTGTGATTTTTGGAACATGGAATGTTAGGACAATTAATGGAAAGGAGTTAGAATTAGCTGAAGATATGGAAAAATTCAAAGTAGACATTTTGGCTATTACAGAAACAAAGAAAAAAGGACAAGGAATACAAAATGTAGGACCAAATCATACTTTAATCTTCTCAGGAATAGATGTCAAAGATAGGGCTAGAGCAGGAGTAGGCCTCCTAATGCACAAAAGGCACGAAATGCTACAAGAAGGTTGGAAAATTTGTAAGCCCACGGCTATTTGAGGTAAATATAAAACCAAAAGGAAGAGAAATTAATTTATTAATAGCTTATGGACCAAACAAAGATGCCCCCAAAGAAGAAAAAGATATCTTCGAAAATGATTTACAAATAGCTGCAGAGAATCTCAAATCCCAACAGGAATTAATGGTTTTAGGAGATTTAAACGCTAGAGTAGGCAACAATGTAGAAACTTCAGGAGGAGTAATAGGTATAGAAGGAGAGACAACAACTTCTCCAAATGGAGAGAGAGACTCACAGATTTTTGCCTAAAGAATAACACGAAAATAGCTAACACATTTTTTCCTCATAAAGATATCCCTAAATATACAAGAGTAAATGAAGACAGGTGTGAAAAGTCAATGATAGACTACATAATAGTTAGCAGCTCCCTTTTTTTTACAGTACAATGGATGCTAGAGTAAACAGAGGAGCTGAAATATTTAGTGATTATCACCTAGTGATAGCCGAAATGAGATTATGAACTGAAAAAAAAACAAACAGAAAAGGAAAGAGAAGAAAGCTAATAAACTCAAAATAGAAGAACTAAATAAACCACTAGTAAAACAGATGTACCAATCCAGTATAAAAAGATCTATCAGTGAAAGGCAGATGGATTTGAAGGAAAGCACAATAGAAGAAAAGTGGCAAATATATAAAGAAACACTCCTCAGTTCTACTGAAGAGGTCTGTGGTAGGAAACAAATTAAAGGAGATGGGAAAATTACAGCATGGTGGAATGAGAATGTCAAGACTAAGATCAAAGAAAAGAAAGATGCCTGGAAGAAATACTTGCAAACAAAGAGACCACAGGAAAGGATAGGTTAAGTGAGTAAAAAAACTATCGCAAAAGAGGAAGTTAGGAAAGCATAACAGGAACATTGGGAAAAGTTTGGACAAAGACTTCAAGAAAGCTATCAAGGAAATCAAAAGCTTTCTGGGGAGCAATGAAGAGCATGAGAAAGATCAAAGCATGCCCAATAAGATAAATTAAGAACGCCAAAGGAGAAATAATGAAAGGAGACAGCGAAATCATGGAAACGTGGAGAAAGTATTTTCAACAATTACATCATCCCTCCAGAACAAATGAAACAAGGAGTACAGATCAATTATTAAGAGTAACAAGTAATAGAGATGAGACAGCTGAAGAAGTACATATCTCAATGGAAAAACTTCAAACAGCTATAAGAAAAGTGAAATAAGGATAAGCCCCAGGAGCAGATCAAGTTTATCAAGAAATGATTAAAACTCAAGGGAGAGAGGCAGACAAACTACTACATGCAATATGTCAACAAGCATGGAAGTCCAAGCAGGTGCCAGACGATTGGAAAAAGGGAACTGTAGTACCAATACACAAGAAAGGATCAACTATGGAATGCTCAAACTATAGAGGGATATCACTACTAAGCGTACCAGGGAAAGTGTATGCCAGGATTCTGGAAATAGACTTAGGAAAAGAGTAGAGGATCAGATTGAAGAGCATCAGAGTGGATTTAGACCAGGAAGAAGTGTACAAGACCACATATTTACAATTAGAGAAACAATAGAAAAATTCCTTGAGAGAAACATTGATTTGCACCTGTGTTTTATTGACTTAGAAAAGGCATTTGACACTGTGAAGAGGGACGAACTATGGCATTCCTTAAAAGAACACAACGTAGAGCAAAATTTAATAGAAGCCATTAAAAGTTTCTACAATAAACGAACATGTGCAGTGAGAGTAGCTGGAAACATATATGCAGAATTTGATGTAGATATAGGAGTAAGACAGGGTTGTACCCTAAGTCCTCTTTTGTTTATCATATTTATTGATTCAGTTGCAAAGGCATCCTCATAAATGAAGAAAATGAATGCAGGTATGTGGAAGCTCAAACCAGTAAACGTATCAATGCTTTCATTTGCTGATGATTTAGTTCTGTTTGGAAAATCAGAAAGGGACTTTCGGTCAAATATCAATATAATGAATAATGAATTAAATAAAAGAGGAATGAGAGTAAATGCAAAGAAAACCAAAACAATGCTAGTAACTAGGGAAGCTAAAACACAAAATCTTAAATTAGGCAGGGAAAATTTAGAACAAGTTCAAAGCTACAATTACTTAGGAGTAATGATTAACTCAGAGGGGAAACTAAGAGAAGAAATCAGCCAGAGAATCCAAAAAGGCAAGTGCAATATATAACCACCTAGGAAAGGCATTTGTAGGTAAACAAGAATTGTCAACAAAAACCAAAATGGCAGTATACAACACAGTTTATTGTCCTACTCTCCTCTATGGTAGTGAAACCTGGACCTTAGACAGTAGGGAATACAGTAGAGTGCAGGCAGCCAAAATGAAATATCTAAGAAAAGTGGTAGGGAAAACTAAAAGAGACAAAATTAGAAACACAACAATAAGAGATCAAACCAA